>CM069906.1:89747014-89812014 GCA_036172215.1 Camellia granthamiana
GAATGAGGGAGAGAACTTGATGTAGGATGAGTAGGGATTGTTTCCCACAAGTAGTGAGCTCATGATAAAAGACTTACAGGGCTGGATTTATTAGGATTTTGTAACTGCAAAAGTATTAAAAATATAGGAGTTTAAGGGTTTTTAAAAGGGTAAGATTTTGAGAATGAAAACACAAGTGTTTAGGGGTTGTTGGCGGGCTGTTGACTAGTTGTTCTAAGCACTGTGAATAGTGACGTGAACAGTAACTTTGCTAGAGAGAAGAAAGAGAAGTAGTAGAAGAAGAAGAGAAAGAAAGAAAGTGGTGCTTCACCTTCACAAGGGTTAGGCCAATCATGGAAATACAATCTCAAATTTTCATAATATCAACTATTCTATTGAATCATTGAGATTACACATATTTATAGGCTAAAGACACTCCTTATTCTGCAAGGACTAGAACTCAAATTTAGAAACTAAAAATATTTGGCAACTACTAACATACTATGACTTCCAGTTCTACTTCAATCATAATAGGAAACTTTAATGACTTTAAATTCTACTTCGATATCAAAATAGCAAACTTAGACTTTTGGCCACTAAGATTATTTTAGATATAATAAAATACATATATAATGATCCATTTAATAACTTAACCCAAAATAAAACCCATAGGCAACCCTACAACCCATGTCCAAGAATATTGAAATTACCATAATATCCCTTAACTACTAAAACCTACAATAATGATATAAAGACTCAAAATTATTCCAAATATTCAATTTGTGATGCCCTAAATATGCTTCATGTGAAGTTTCATGTTAACTTTTTTTCTTTTTTCCATGATAATCATTAGAACCCTAAGGGTAAGTTTAGTACACATGAATGGAATGAAAGAGGCAACAAAACATAAGGTTGAATGGAGTGGAATGCCTATTCCCATTCCAATTTATTTTTGTCTGGCGGTTACTACCTAAGAGAAAATAGGAGCAGTGCTCATAACTGCCTCCTACTATCTAGCTTTTTACCAGGTCTATCCCCTAGCCGTTATATCCAACGACTTAGGCTTTGAACACTACTGCTTAAGCCTTGTGCACCCTTTGCTGGAACATGATTCCATGTGTCAGCCTCCTATTAGCCTTGCCATTTTAGGTATAAATTGCAAGTTACTCTCTTTTGGCTCACAATGCTTTCTTTATCTTTTTCAATCTCTCTTAATATCTTTTGTTTCATTCATAGTTTTTCTTTCTAAATCTAACTGTAATTGATGGGTAGTCGACTACTACTTGAGTGAGAGAGAGTACCTACTTAATTTCTTTAGATGTTGTCCAATCGACAGCCATTGGTGTTTTATGGGTTTTGCAGCTGCTGAAAACTATATGACTTCTTGGTCCTTTTTGATTCCCTTATATTTTTGAGTTATTATAGTTTTTTGCAAACAAGTTTAGAGATTTTCCAGCTTATCCATGGCACATGTTAGCATTTGTGATCAATACAAGCTAGAGAAGGAACCAAAGAAAGCCAGTAATGGTACTGGGAAAAAAAAAAAAAAAAGAGTTCATTTTCTAGTGGGAAATGATATAATAGAAAGTACATCTGGCATGCTGTAGGATAGCAACTTCATTCCAGGAATTTTATTTGATTTGCAATTGCTTATTAAAATTACATGCTTGGTTTCTATTGGAATGTGTCCCACATCGCCTAGAGTTGTCCCATCTGTGCTAGTTATAAGGCTCTAGTTTTCCTCTCATTATTACCTGGGTTTTAAGGAGAAGTGTGGGCTGGGCTTTTCAATTTGGTATCAGAGCTTGGTTGGGCCTATGGTTGGTGTGGCGTTTGTCCAGCTACTATATGTTGTGGTCTAGGAGGATGTGTTGGAATGTGTCCTTCATCGCCTGGAGTTGTCCCATCTATGCTGGTTATAAGGCTCTAGTTTTTCTGTCCTTAATACCTGGATTTTAAGGAGAAGTGTGGACTAGGCTTTTCAATTGCTTCGTCCCTCTGGTTGCCTCTCTCTATCTCTCAGATATAATTATAAGTACATGATTTGTGAAATGTCCTGAACATATGGTGCGTAGGGAGTCTAGGACCCAAACGTTAATACCTGACTGGAGATTCTAATACCTGTTTATTAAATCTAGTATAAGTACATTCAGGGTCCATTTTGAGATGCGAATTCAGAATGAGTTCTTGTGGGTGATGTTACACCTTCTGTTTTGTTTTAACTTTTTCTCAACTCATGCATCAATTTCATTTTTAATTTGATGTTGTAATGTTCTGCAGAGATGGGATTCATTCAAAGAAAACTATGCATTTTGTTGCATTGAGAACTGGGAATAAAGTCTGAGCTTGGCCAAAATCATGCCTTCCAAGATGGAGTTGGTTTTGAACTCCTGGTATTGGCATGTTTGTGTTCTTTTGTGGCACCTAACCCTCAAGGTATGATGCTTATCCATTGTTTTAATTCAATTAGACACTGTTTAATGCCAAGCATTTATACTCCAATTTTGATGGCAGCTCCACTCATGAAAAGAGAAAGAAATGGGGCTAGTATCTGTTGTTCTTTGACATCATTGTTATAAGAGATCTTAGTTTCTAGTTGAACCACAACCTGATTATCGCCCTCCTCACCTCTCTCTCTCTCTCTCTCTATATATATATATTATATACACACACAAACACACAAGATTTTGCATAATGCTATCTACTTGTCTTTCTTCCTTCCTTTTCATTCTTTCTTGTTCTCTTTCTCCATTTGCCCTTCCTTTTTCTTCTATGGGTGTGCTAAATAGCACATTCTTATTTTTTTTTAATAATTAATAAATAGCACATTCATGACACAAGATACGAACATGGTCTGATGTGGATATGCTAGCATAGCATGGAAATAATTACTCATATTGGTCTAAGTAATGAAAATTTTTTTGCCCGGTCAAGGAAGGTAGGATTATGTTATTGGTTCCATAATTCGACCCACGGATCCTTAGGTGGAAGTTTAAAGTTCAGTACCATTACTTTGCCTTATGTTTCCTCATCTTTGTAGATTGCCGACTTCTTCACCAAGATTCATACTTCTGCTTGTTTTTAGTTCTTGCTTGACAAACTCAACATATTCTCAAGGCTCGCATTGTGAGTTTGGGGGGATGGGTGAAAGGAATGTTTTGTTTTTGGAAGTTTGCTTAGATTTGGTAGTTTCCATATAGTGTGTAGCCTTTAGGGTTTTTGTCTTCTATGTCTATAGGTTGTGTAATCATTGTAAAGAAATCAATCAGAATAATACAAATATGTCGTTTTCTCTTCTCCCAGCTTACCTACACTACTATCACACACTTCTTCTCTATCCCAACCTTAATGCACAATCTCTCACTCTTATTGTTGAGCTCAATGTTGACCTCCATCACCATTGTTAGGTTTTAGCCCAAAGGCTGCATTACTAAATTGTTATGTATTTGGCTTAGTGGAATGATTATAATTTGTAGTGTATAGAGAGGAATACAATGGGATCTAGAGAGCAAAATTGATAGTCAGAGAGTACTGACAATTAGATAAAGTGAGAGATAGATAGAACCGCAATTTATTTATTCTAAGGAACCCATTGAAGGAGACATGAAGATAGTGTATGTGAGTGTGTGTTTTAGAGAAAGTGAAAGATTGTTTTGGGAAGAGTGGGAAATGCTGAGCTCAAATGCAATAATGTTGTTGCCTTTGCTATGACCACTTATTTGTACATATATATATATTCAAATGTATGGGTTTGTCGATTGACAGAGAAATTAGAAGATGAGTGGAGAAAGAGGTGGTATTGGGTTGTGGTGAATTGGCCAGTGGTGGAAGGTGGGTGGTGTGTTCATTGAGAGATGTTACAGTAGTGTGGGCAGTGGGTGGGTATTGGGTTCCATTGTTTGAGAGAGATTGTAGTGGTAGTAGTGATGAGTGGGTGGTGGGTTCTGGGTTGTGGTTTTTGTTGAGAGAAAGAGAGATTGGGCAGAGATAGGGTGATCAGAGAGAGATATAGAAGGGATATAATTCGGGATGCTCAAAGAGAGGAGTGGCGGTCATCAGAGAAAGAGAAGTTCTAAATGCGTAGTAGTCAACCCTACAAAGGTGGGGGGGGGGGGGGGGGGGGGGAGAGAGATTAAGGAAGGTAATGGTGTGGTGTGGATTGAGTGTGGTCAGCCCTACCATCATTGAAGAAATTTATTAAGTGGTAAAATAAGATTTGAGTGTTTCAACTTACAACATGTCTGCATCTTTTAAAGTTAATTTGTGTAGTATTTTGTAAATCTTCCACTATTGTAGAGGAATATTGCCATGACTCTTATTTATAGAAATAAAACAAATATTATTACTACTTTTGAATGCTATATCCTCTTTTTTTTAGAAGCTTCTGAACACCATATCCTTGATATTTGTTATTCACAAAAACGAACAAAAGAAGAAAAATAAATGTATTAGTGTTGTTGCTTCTCATCATACATTGCTCCATGTTTCAAAATTTAACAATGTAATTCCTCATAATTATATATATATATATCATAACTTAAGATTTGTTTCAAAACATAAAAAATGATTTTATTTGTCGAGCTTTAAGCGAGAAATCGGTAAATGAAATACAAGGATCAAGTTCAAAAATTTGTGAATAATTTGTTTTATGCCATTTATTTTGTGAGATAATTGAATTTTAAAGTTATTATGGTATCACTATAAAAGAAAATAACAATAAAAATACAAACTAGTGCTGGTGGTGGTGCAAAGTGTTGATGGGATCTTGGTGGAAGGTGGTGATAGGTTTTAGGAGAGATAATATTGAGTAGAAGAGTATTCTACTATAAAAGAAAATAACAATAAAAATACAAACTAGTGCTGGTGGTGGTGCAAAGTGTTGATGGGATCTTGGTGGAAGGTGGTGATAGGTTTTAGGAGAGATAATATTGAGTAGAAGAGTATTCTATGTTATTTAGTTGACTTTTTGACATAAAAAAAATTCGTTTTCACATTACAAGATACTTTCTCAAAAAGGGTAAAAATGTAATTTAGTAACCTCCGTGAATGCCTTTATCAGACAATGTCTGACAGCGGAGGTGAGTGTAATTTTCGATACAACACAGGTGATGTCTCTGTTTTCAACAAACCATGGGGTAGTCAGTGTAATTTCAACATACTATTAGTATTGTGTAGCAATAACGATAACCTTTAGGTAGGGGTGGGCGTCGTGTCATGTCGTGTCATGTCGGATTAAATTTGTGTTAGAATTATCTCAACACTAACCCAACCCGTTTATTATTTCGTGTTATCATGTCATGTCACTTTCGGTCCATGCTTGATTTGTGTTGTGTTAATGCCATAATTTTTTTTTTACCCTCAATTAAAAATACCAAATGTATGGAAATTTTTTTCCCCAGATCTTGTATGTTATCAGAGCTTAGGTGCAAAATGTCTTTGGTTCGAGGCTCTCCATTTGTAGTTGTTTCGCTGTTGGCATTTGGTTTCTTTACATGTTTGAATGTCCATATCTTCACGTGCAAGATGGGATTTCACGTGAGGGAGAGAGTTGGAGAGCTTAATATGCCATCTGATAACAAAGAACATATATTTTGTGTATTTCAAATGAATCTCTGAGTACAAATATATATAACCTAAATATCATAGGGTTCCTTTTCTAATAGTTTAAGCTTTTGGGAGTACTGATGACCTCATGTTTTGACTACTCCAAAAGGTCAAATTTTTAGGGAGGGTGTGACTTATTTGTTGATATTTTTGACACACCTCCTCATTTGTAGTTTGAACTTCCCTCCGTGGATGGGAAAACCATGAGCTAGTACTATATTTAGTGGTTACAAGGTGAGATTGAATCCTTATACTTTGATACTATGTTAACAACAAATTGTTCTAAAAGCTTAAGTTATTAGAGATGGTGTAATTCAATTATTATAATTTCAGCAGAAGTGTTACAAGAATAGTTTTAACAGTTTTGGTTATGTTTGTAGTTTGTTTTATGTTATTATGGGTGTAAAATAAGATTAGCCCCCAACAATGAAACCTTTTTTAAAAAATAGGGTAAATTACACTTTTCCATTTTCACACACACACACACACACTTTGCCCCTTTATGTTTCAAATTTTTCCTAATTTACTCCTAAAGCTAACTTATGTTCAAAATTAGACAGAAAATACCACGTTAGTTGCCACATGACAAAAAATAGCTTATTATACTGGGGTTTGGATTTGTGTTAGAAGTGTGAGTTATGTATAATAAAATATTTTTATGCCAAGTGGCTATCAATGTGTCATTTTCTGTCAAATTTTGGACATAAGATAGCTTTTGGAGTAAATTGGGAAAAACTTGAAACATGAAGGGCCAAAGTGGGGGAAAAAAACTTTAAGGTCTAAAGTAGGAAAATGGCCAAACATAAAGGGGCAAAGTGTAATTTACCTCAAAAAATAAAATAACATCTCGTTCTCCTCTTCTTTTCTTTTTCCTTCCATCATGTTTGTATTTTTTTTTAAAAAAAAACTTAGATCAATATAATTTATTTGCCTACAGTGGGTTCCAAAAATTTATTGCAAGAGCGAGATTGTGTTGACATTGCTTCCATTTGATGTTGGTCAAGTATCTGAGAAGTGTTGACAAAGTGTCCAAAATTATTAAACATATTTTCACAATGTAGTAAAGATATGGATATGGGACACGGATGCAAACACGCTATTTCAGAACATACATGATGGAGCATCAAATCCGAAAAATGTAAGCCATTAACATGGCAGGGACAAAATATATGAATATAATCTGATGTATGTCTCAGCTATACAACTTTGATTAGTCTTTGAAGTTTTATGTGTTGAGAATCACATGAACTGGGAAGTCAAGTTCAAATAGTTTATTAGATTATTGTTGCTACGCTTTTACAAAGTGATCCTATTTTATTCCGAGAAGTGTGCATTGTGTACTTGTGGTTCCATGTGGTTAATGCAAGTTTTTCAGAAAATAAAAAATAATGAAAGAAATGCTGGACACTTTGGATTGTGTTGGGTAGTATTTAAGATGGGTTGTCAAATGGTCCAAAATGATTGAATTTATTTTTGAATCATTGACATATCCATGGGGTATTTAACATGTGTCTAGGAGTCTCTGAAATGTTGGTGTTTTGTGTGTCTTAGTTTTCACATAATGAACAGTTAGATTTAGTAAAATGGAAAAAAGAGAGAAAAGCGAGGAAAAGAAAGACAAACGTTGTTATGCGACAATGAGAAGAGAGTAAAAAATTAAGGTTCTCTCTCATCAACTAACCTTTATATTAATCAAGTCATAAGTACAAAAATGCCCTTGGGATAAAATAACATAAGACTTAACTGAATTTATCCAAGAAGCGATTGGTCACCTGTTTGGAGGTTCAGCGATCCTTGGGTAGTGGGCATCAGTGGGTTGAATCACTGGAAAATATACTCTCAAATTGGGCCTCCATCGTTTGCAAATGTACACAACAAAGCCAAAGGACTATTCACTTTTCTTAAATCCTTTTATGGTTGAAAGAATTCTATCAAATGATATTAAATTTCTATTTTTTTTTATCAGTGACAATTATTTTGTGATATAAAAATTAGCGAAAAAAGGAAAAAACAATTTCTAAAGGGAGTAAGAACTTTCATTAAACTGGATTAGGGTTTTGGATATGGAAATGCAATACTTTCACATTCTTCAGAGTGTGTGTAGGGGTAGGCTTATATAGATGACTTGGGTGGAGTACGCAATGGTAGTTCTCATTGCAAAAGTTGCTCTCTTTTAATGGAAGATGAATATGAAAATTATTATGCTCAAAATGCACATTATTCATTTACTCGTAAGAATTTGTTGTCGAATCTACAATGCACATTATGCATGTAATGTTTTTGGAATTAGGCATTCCATATTTTGGGAAGCATTTTTCAAAATGCTTGATCTGTGTGAAACTGGCACTTTTTGGTGACAGCACATATTGAGATTAGTAATAGATGGGATTTATTACATGCATCTTACTTGGCTTCTTACATTTGCTTGTACCTGAGTTTTCAGAATTTGCTTTATAATTCTCATTAGTTAGGGGTGATAGCTTGATTTGATGGTTAATCACGAGGTCTGTTTCAGGGGATGCCCTCATTGCATTGAAGGATGCACTGAATGCTTCAACTGATCAGCTTAAAAGTTGGAATCAAAATCAAGTGAATCCATGCACTTGGACCAAAGTTACCTGTGACTCCAACTATAATGTCATTCTTGTGTAAGTAATGCTCTGATTGATTTTTGATTTTCTTCTGACAATGATATGCATGATACTAGAATGTTTTCAGCATTTCAGTGAGGTTATGGCTTATGAATCAATTCTTCACTTTTTAGTTTCCTATCTTCAGACCTTAAATCTGATGTTTGATTATTATATTTTTTGTTTGCAGATCATTGTCGTCCATGGGGTTTTCTGGATCCTTGTCCCCTAAAATAGGAGCTCTGAATACCCTTCAAACACTGTATGTTTAGAGAACTACAGGCTGGCTACAATTAATATTCCTGAAGCTATTTGTGTTAACTTTTTGCATTGGAATATTGTTCCTGGGAGTTGAAGATTTTATATATAAGTTTATAGAACTTAAAAGCATGGACACATGATATTACACAGACACAACACAAGCAAGCCGACATGGCAATTTTCAAAACCTATAGGACACGACACATGGGGAATATGCACAAAATATATGATTTTATATATTTATTTTATGTCATATATATGAATATTTCATTCAAAGTTAATAAAAATATACAGCATAATACGAATTTGTAAAGTGTAAAGAAGGATTTATTACTAGGAGCAGAACTATGGTGATGCTTTCCAAACTAGAAAGCTTCACATTCGAGCTTAGACACATGACTCAAACAACAAACTGCTAACTTAAGCTTAGCCAAAGACGGATGACCCAGGCGAAAATGTCAATAAGTGGAGAGATAGTAGTGCTTAATGCAATGGATGGAGGGAGAGGAGAGCGATCAGGATCCAGGTAGTATAAGTTACCCTTCTCATGCCCTGAGCTAATCATCTTCTTGGTTGTGAGGTCCTGCATAACACAAGAGGTAGGAGAAAAGGTTATGGAACAATTTAAAACCTTAGTCAGCTGATTAACAGAAAGTAAATTGAAAGGAAAATTAGGAACATAAGATAGAGATGTGGTGGAATGAAGAGTACCCTTCGCAGTAACAGGCCATGAGGACCCATCGGTGAGAACAACATGACGAGTAACAAGATGTAAAGTAGTGAAAAGGGATGAATTACCAGACTTGTGAGAACTAGCTCTAGAATCTATGAGCCAGGGTTGAGTAAACCTGCTAGCCATTGTGGTAGTGGAAGATGGGGGTAGAGGATCACGAAGAGAATGAACAAGTGAAGTAAGCTCGCTAATCTGAGTAGTAAGTGCCTCATGAAAATCCCGAAGTAGGAGCTACAGATCCAGAGGGAATAGAATTTGGCTTGGATGGAGAAACATCATTTGTAACCCGATGCACATAACCGGGCTTACCATATGTTTACAGCCCAGCAGCGGCTACATTTGGCAAGGCCTTGGAAGATCCAAACCTCCTAATAACAGTCTTGGCAGCGGAAGCATAAGTGACAATGACAATGACAACATCGAGTATAATGTGAATCACAAACACTAGATTAAGGCAAATTAAAGGATCCCAAAATCATATTGGTTACATATATATAGATACATATACATATTAGTAAATATAGAGGCAACTCAAAGGATCCCACTATTTCTATTCACACACCAATTTCAGATTCGTTGCAACAATTCTGCAGCTACTAGAGAGAGAGGGAGAGAAGAGAGGGAAAATATACATGCATATATATACATATTGAGAGAGAGAGAGAGGGAGGGAGATGGCGGAAAGAGGTTTATGATTGAGGTGTAGCCGGCAAAGGAGGCCAGGGATGGGAGGCCTTCGATTGACTTGTGTATCACAATGTATTTGCAAATGATGGATTTCATCTGTGATTGAAGGCATGGGTGGCTGTTGGGATATTTTTTGGTGAGATTGGACACCTTTATTTCCGCTCTCATCTCTGTCCTCTTTGCCATCCTCTGCTTTGCGCATCTTCTGGGTAAGCTGCGGGAGGGTTGGAGAAGGAGGGTGTGCTAATATGTGATACGTTACATGGTAAGATTAAAATCGGTATTGATAAATGATGGCTGTAATTTTGTGTGGTACAAAAAATTGATAATTATATTAATTTCAAATATTAAATAAGATAATGCCACGCGTATTGGAAAAAAAATATTCCATTAGTTTCTTTAGACGGAGACAAACGGCTGGCTAAGATTGGGATCAAATAAAAAAATCAGGGTTTGATTTATTTCCAGGGTCAAACGGTTTTTTTTTTTTTAATTTTTTTTTTTTTTTTAAATTTTCCCAAATAATTTTTAAGCTGATATAGATGGATTTTCGTTTAATATTACAAGGGACTGTCAATTTTCTCTCTGAATTAGGTTTCTCTTTCTGACTTGCATACTGATCTTTGTTCAGTTCTATGTGATGCCACATAAAAGAGATGCCTCACAGCTGTTAAAATTTAATATTTGCTAAGCGAAAACCTTCTTGGTACTGGAACATTGGCCCCTGGGTTTCAAAGAACATTCTCATATTATTTCTGGATGAATCTTTTTTCTCTATCTGGTGACAGATGTGCAAATGAGAAATTTTTCACTCTTATTTCCTCTATTAATATGCTTGATTTTTATTAATTGATACATATTAGAAGTGTTCATCATGCAGTTCACTGCAAGGAATTGGTATAACTGGTGAGATACCAAAAGATTTCGGAAATTTAACAAGCTTGACTATGTTGGATCTGGATAATAATCATTTAACTGGTTCTCTTGGCAATCTCAAGAATCTTCAATTCTTGTATGTGATACTTTCTGCATTAAATTAGTATTTCTGAAATGTAACATTTTTTATGAACTCTTGTTAATTGTTTTAGAAAGTTTATCATTAGAAGTGCATTTACTTAGCATAAAATTCGCTGAGCAAAAACCTTCTTGGTACTGGACTAGTACTGGAACATGGCCCCCTGGGTTTCAAAGAACATTCTCATATTATTTCTGGATGAATCTTTTTTCTCTATCTAGTGACAGGTGTGCAAATGAGAAATTTATCACTCTTATTTTTTCTATAATATGCTTGATTTTTATTAATTGATACATATTAGAAGTGTTCATCATTCAGTTCACTGCAAGGAAATGGTATAACTGGTGTGATACCAAAAGAGTTCGGAAATTTAACAAGCTTGACTATGTTGGAGCTGGATAATAACCGTTTAACTGGTGAAATACCATCTTCTCTTGGCAATCTCAAGAATCTTCAATTCTTGTATGTGATACTTTCTGCATTACATTAGTATTTCTGTAACATTTTTTTATAAGCTCTTGTTAATTGTTTTAGAAAGTTTATCATTAGAAGTGCATTCACTTGATTATGCTAACAGGATTTTGAATCAAAACAATCTCATGGGGCCTATCCCTGACTCACTCTCAGGTCTTCCAAGGTTGATTAATCTGTAAGTGTTAAATCTTATATGATTCACTTCTGATTTCCCTGTAGATTTATGATTGAATTGAGTTAAATTGCTTCTACAGTTAGAGTTTTGTAGATTATCAGTTTGTATAGTAAACACATTTTGCCAGCTTCCGATGCCATAATTGAAACTTCCTTTTGCAGTCAGCTTGGTTCAAATGGTCTTAGTGGTCAAATACCTGAGCATTTATTCCAAGTTCCAAAATACAAGTATGAACAGCATTTTTCCCCCAATAATATTAGCTCCTAATTCAGACAGTCAGCAGTAAATTTCTCATTAATTTGATAATTTTCTGCTTCTTTAGTCTCTCTCACTCTCTTGTTAATCAGCATTGAAATTGATTTGACTTCTGTTAATCATTTCAGTTTTACAGGAAATCATTTGAATTGTGGCATGAATTTCACCCACCCTTGTGCATCTGATAGTGGCGGTATTAGAATTAATTTTTTCACACAACTCGATCTTATGATATTGTAAAAATGTGCAGCTGTTCAATTCTTCCTTTCTTGGGAAAGCTTATTTTTTGACATGGCTGTGTTGGCAGGTTCTTCTCATAAACCAAAGATTGGAACTATAGTTGCAATTGTTGGTGGAGTTACAGGTTCTCTTATTTTTGGAGGCCTGGTGTTACTTCTGTGGAAGGGCAGGTGTAAGGGATACCGGCGTGATGTCTTTGTAGATGTTGCAGGTTTGTGTTGCTTGGTAGTTCAGGAGCAGATTGATTGCCATTGCTACTGGATATTTGACTGGCTGGATTCTATAAGTTCATATCTGATAAAATATGAATCTATCATTTAACCCTATTCAATCATTGCATCAGATGGTACTTAATGCTGAATGGACTGGTTTCTATAAAATCCAGTTTGCCCTGCCCTCTGCACAAGCTTAACCTTTTCTTTTGGTTTCGTGTTGTATACACACTTTACTTTAGGAATCTGACCAAGAAATTAACCCTTAATTTCATAGAAGTTATGATATATTGAGTTCAATATTGTAGAAACAGTACCAGACCAAACATATCGTTTCGGAAGAAATATGCCAGTAAATTCCAGCAGAAAACATGCATTCTGCTAAATTTGCTGGTACAAATATATTATTCAGCTATATATGTACAGTTATTTATCTATATATATATTCATACCAAGTAATGGAGATTTGAATATTCAGTAGCTTATCCTTTGTTTTCGCTGTTGCTGCTCAGTTGCACGGTGTATCACAGGATCGTTTGAAGTCATTGGCAAGTCTGGACTCTGAACTTCTTTTACTGAGATATGAAAGTGAAGAAAAAACATGACAGCCTAGTTTAAAAGTTACTCTTTGTGCCTTGCAGCTGTTTGCCTGGCCCACCCACCCATTAGTTTTCTGAGGCTTGTTTGGGTTTGTTAGATGTAAACACACATGTTATGTATGTAGCCTCTTTAGGTGCTGGACACACTTGTATTAAATATATATATAAAAAAATCATGTTCATTATCATAATAGATTCATTAAAATTTAAATGAATTACATATTATTTAAAGCGATAAATGCAAAACAGTATCCGAAAACTAACTAGTACCGGTACATACCATACCGATGATACAAACGGCACCATACTCATTGCGGTATTCACAATATTGATAAAGTCATCTGATTATTTTGACTGCCTTTCTTCCTGTTGTCAACCCTAGATTAATTGATGACAAAATTCTGGGACAGGTATTTGTGGCAGGAGAGGGAACCTGCCACAAAATTTGGTCAATGCTGTTTAGCAGTTTTAACCTGCCACCGATCTTGGTCAATGCTGGTTAGCAGTTAGCAAATCATGCCCTGTAAGTTGTGCAGTTTAAACCAGAACAACAGAGCAATAGCCCCTGTTCTTTGTTGGGAAATGAGTTTACGGCCAGGGTGGTTCTGCCAGCAGTACCAGGGGATTCCAAGGAATTCGACAAACATAGTTTGCAATTTGATAGGGATGTTTACTATTATTTTAAAAAACTTGTGGAGGCTGATCAGATTTGTTCAGGAAACAAAATATTTTTAATTAGTATTAAAACTGATTGTAAACTGACTTTCAAAATAATATTACCAGCTACAAATATGAAATTTGAAGTTTAGTTGGTTTAGTTTAATAGTTTGTTACTGCCTTTACATGGTTAATTATAATTTAGGTAGTTCACTGTGTGTTTTGACATATTTTTTTCTTATGTGTATTACTATTAGCATCTAGCTCTCTCATGAATTTTAACACTTGTTTGTTAGATATATAATTTAGATGCGACTTGGGTTCCTTTGTGTATTTGCTGATGGATTATTTTTCTTGCATGCACAGGTGAAGTTGACAGAAAAATTGCATTTGGCCAATTAAAAAGATTTTCTTGGAGGGAATTACAGCTAGCTACAGACAACTTTAGTGAGAAAAATGTCCTCGGACAGGGGGGCTTTGGAAAGGTTTATAAAGGGGTGCTTTCAGACAATTCAAAAGTTGCTGTGAAACGATTGATTGATTATGAGAGTCCTGGTGGAGATGCAGCATTTCAGCGTGAAGTTGAGATGATTAGTGTAGCTGTTCACAAGAATCTTTTACGCTTGATTGGGTTCTGCACAACACCAACAGAACGCCTTTTGGTGTATCCCTTCATGCAGAACTTAAGTGTTGCCTATCGTTTACGAGGTGGTAGTTCTTTAACATATTTATCTAAATAAGAGATGCTAATAGATATCCTTTAGCTTTTCTTTTTTCTTTTTTGGGTGTAATATAGGTTTATTCTTTTATTAATTTTTTTGAGTACCATGTGTATCTGCATTTTAGGTATATATATGCATATACATATATATATATATTTAGATAAAGGATCCATATGTAATGTAAGTAATAACCAGTAATTGTTATGCAACACAAGAACAAGAGAGATAAAATAGCAAAAACAAGCAGTGAATAGAGGTAGAACCATAGAATAAGGGGATTTGGTTGCCTCCCACAAAAACATTCTGAGCATTAGAGTGATGCCATTCAAAACCCTGTTCCATCTTATAGCCCCTTCGCTGGCAATTTGTAGATAAACCTCAACAATTTGATAGGCAAAAAGTCCCTCAACCCCTCAGTGGTGCAGAGCATAAGAAGCTCAAGGAAGAATAAATTGAAAGAAGTGATGATGTTTGAAAATTGACATGATTTTAAAGAAAAAACCAATAGAAACCACACATTATCATGTTTCTAGCACTATTAGTCTCATTTTATGATTATTTTCATGTTTTGTAGGACTTTTAGGTCAGGGATATTTTGGTAATATTTATATTTGCTGACATGAATTGTAGGGGGCGCTCATGGGTTGTCTTGTGGGTCCAGTTATTTAATTGATTTTTATATATGTTTCTTATTTGGTCTGAAATAGGTTTTGGAAGTCAAAATATTAATAGTTCCTATTTTGAATCCTAGTTGGTTAAGGAAGTCTTTAAAGTCTATATAAAAGTCCCCCAAATAGAGTTGATATTTTAGAGAATTTCAAGAGTTTTGAAGTTTTCTTATGGATTGTGTGATGCACTCAAACCCTAGGTGCGATGCCTAAGGGATTCTAAAAGTGATTCTTAGACCTATCTTCTTCTTCTTTGCGCACATATCTAGTTACTATTCTTGGGTTACCATTCATAGCCCTCTAAAAGTACACTTTTCAACCTCAAAATCCTACTCAATCACCCCCAAATTAACCCTAATCCATTCCCCTACCTATTAGCCTTCAATTTAACTATTAAAACCCTAAATTACTCGCTGTCCAGGCCACCAAATGACCTTTATTTTCAAAATCTAACACTGTCCAACATCACTTGAGTCTCACCTTTCTTAGGAATCAAGGCTATAAACGTAGCATTTAGATTCCTTTCAAAGGACCCAAACTCGTGGAAGGGCCGTAACATTATCAAAGACATCCCATCCTCTCTTAGCACCTCCCAACCTTCCTAAGAAAAGACTTCCAACCATAACTTGTCTTCTCTTGAAATTAGGGTTGTAATCGGTTCAGTACGGTCGGTATTTAGGTAAAAAAAATTACTGAATCGATAATGTCGGTTTTATTATTTTGAACATTGATGCAGACCGCTTCTCCTATCAAACCGCATATAAACAAACCAATTGAAATGGTTTAGTTCGGTGTGGTTTAATCGGTCTAGGACCTTTCAAACTTGAGCCACTTTTAAATATAATTACTAATCCATATAAAAACATTAAATTAGTTATTTGTCCACCATTTCAAACATATCCAATCCATCCATTTAATAAATACTTTTCAATTCCTAAATTAACAAAAATAAAATAAAATAAAATTAAAAAATACTAAAGTTTCAAGAATAATAAGTTAGAGTTAAGATTATATATAATAAGAGTTTACAAATTTAGAATATAAAGATGATAAGGTTAATTAATTAAGATTAATAATTTATTATACTTATTAATATCATTATATTATTAGATTATATATATATATTATAAATACAATATATGTTCAAGCGGTCAGTTTTAGTTTAGTTCGGTACACAAGATGCTTGAACAGATACTAAACCGAAAACCGAAAAAAATAAAATTTAAAAACCGCACAGATTAATTCTTATTAAAAAACAGACCAAATATAGCTGTTTTGGCGGTTCAATCAGTTTGGTCGATTTTTTCGATTTTTCTTACATCCCTAACTGAAACAGTAGAGAAGCTCAAGCCATACAATCTAGTTCTTCTATTGGAGGACTCTTTGTAGAGATTCTCATGAGAGCTGATTACACTCTTACAAATGTCTCTTTTGAGGCCATTTTAGCCAGAAAAGGTGTGTTGACTGATAAACTGAGCAGAATTTAGCGACCACTGTAAATAAAATAAATGCTGTAAATTTTCCCTGAAGCCGAAAGCGGCTAGAACAAGATCGACTGAGTACCAGTACTGAGAATTTTGTATCATCGTCACCATCTTTACTGTGTAAGTTTACGAGTCTTTTGAACTAACACCCCTGCTTTCATTTCTGGAAAAGTAGAAATGTTACATAATCATACAATTGAACTTGGGAAATATATACATTTTAATGGCCCTTATTCTTCTGTGAGTATCATTTAACTTTTAGTGGATTTTCTGATGATGTTTGACTAGTTTTAAACACTGAATGCAGAGATTAAACCTGGGGATCCTGTTTTAGATTGGCCTACAAGAAAACGAGTGGCTTTAGGCACAGCTCGTGGGCTAGAGTACCTTCATGAACATTGTAATCCCAAAATAATCCATCGGGATGTTAAGGCTGCTAATGTGTTACTAGATGAAGATTTTGAAGCAGTTGTTGGTGACTTTGGCCTGGCAAAGTTAGTGGATGTGAGAAGGACTAATGTGACAACTCAAGTTCGTGGAACGATGGGTCACATAGCACCCGAGTACTTGTCCACTGGGAAGTCATCAGAAAGGACAGATGTTTTTGGTTATGGGATAATGCTTTTGGAGCTTGTGACAGGTCAAAGGGCAATAGACTTCTCACGCCTGGAAGAAGAAGATGATGTTTTATTGCTTGACCATGTAAGATAACCTTCATATGTTACTATCTTTGTATGTGTTCCTTCTTTGTCTGTCTATGCTCGAGTTGTACCCCCATTTGGGTTCCTTTGTTATCTCAGAGAGCTGACCCCATTATAAATATTGTTCATTGAAACATAATTCTTGCTATCTTATCTCAGACATCTATATAAAAGCATCTACATGTATTAGCACCTCCCTTGCTACTGGTTATACAGGATGTTGCTTTCTGGTACTTGCATGCTTCAAAATTGGCAATGAACTGCCACAATAGGGAGCCTTTTTCCCTTATCTGGAGAGACCATATGGAAGGAAATAGTTTTTCATTTTGTTTTCATATTGTTCATAACATGTTTGTATATTTTCCCTCAACATTTGGATACTCTAAAAGTTTAAACATGATGACATGCAGTGCTTGCTGATCCCTTAAAAACTGCTTTCGTACTCCTTTAGTTCAACGGGACAGTCATTTGTTTCTGATGCTCTGGAAAAACTGGACTTTTGGGATATTGGATTTCCATGTGGTTTTTGAATACCATAATTCTTTGCTTCCTTGGTTATCCGGCCTCTTTGCTATTTACTATTTACTGTTATAGTTAATTTGTTTATGTTTGCTTGAAGGTCAAGAAACTGGAAAGGGAGAACAGACTGGATGCCATCGTAGATCAGAACCTGAATGAGAACTACAACATCCTAGAAGTAGACATGATGATCAAGGTTGCTTTACTCTGCACACAAGGATCACCTGAGGACCGTCCTGCAATGTCAGATGTGGTTCGGATGCTGGAAGGAGAGGGATTGGCTGAAAGGTGGGAAGAATGGCAGCATGTAGAAGTTAATCGTAGACAAGAGTACGAGAGACTACACAGAAGATTTGATTGGGGAGAGGATTCAATTTACAATCAAGATGCTATTGAGTTGTCTGGTGGAAGATGACATGATACAAAATTTTGAACCAGTAAAGTATATAATTTCTTTGTGATTGTAGTATTCCCTTTGTACGACAAGCATTTCTCTTTGCTAATATGTAACAACATTGCTGGTTCAAATTTATGGTTTTATAATTGAGAGAATTGAGTTTTTTATTTTTTTGGGTCTATGGTTGGGGGATTGTATGAAGATGAAAGAATTATTTGTATTGCTTTTGCCTAAGCACACAGAAGCCCTAGATTTGACATAATACTTAAACCTCATGTATTATTCATTTGTATTAAAAAAGTGTTAGCAATTAATAATTAATTTTTGTTCTGAAAAAAATTAATTCATTTGTCGATCAAAAAAAAATAAATTATACAATTAAATACTCGTCTTCTTTTTCACCTCTTTCAAGTAACAAAATTGAAATTTGATTGTATGATTAAAATTTTGAAATAATTTTTCTGCCCATCAAATTATATTTCAATGGTTATAAACGCTTCCAATTTAAAATCTGGCCTATCCAGAGTGTGTATATGGTTGAACTGAGTCGCAGCCCGGACTTGAAAAATTATTGGTTGGTTTAAGGGTATCACGTGATTATGTCTTCTAATTACAATTCCCTATATTTCTCATATTCTCTAACTATTCAATATAAATTCGCAAGTTTCATCTTTTTCACCAATCACAATACTATTAAAGCACCACGTCACGGTGTCCCACCAATAACTTCTCCCAAGACTCGAATAGCTTGACGTGGTGTCCCACCAATAACTTCTCCCAAGACTCGAATAGCATAAAACTAAGCGGCTAGCCAAGTTATCAAGATCAAGGGTCCCACATGGCTGTACAACACCAGCCTTGTTTGGAAAGGATTATTTGTGCTAAAATTTATATCTATATATTGTACTAGTGAAAATGAGTTTTTAGTGAGGAGCCTTATAAAAGTGCTAAACCATCAACTAAATTTTATAATTTTTTGATTTTTGAATAATAAAAAACATTCAATTGGTTAAACTCTCCTTTAATCATAACAATAAAACTCTAATTATTTCATAAATTACAATTTTTAAAAGGAAAGTATGTTCAACTATTTCAAAAGTTAAATTTGTATGCCACTATATATAGAAGTAATTCATTGAAATCTAATTATATTTTATTTTTAAAAAAGTTTGTTGGTTAACACTAATTTAACCATAATAATTAAACTCAAATTATTTCATAAATCACGACTTCTAAAAGGAAAGTACACTCAATTATTTCAAAATTTAAATCTGTGTGCCATTAATATGGAAACAATTTATTAAAATCTAATTATAATCATAAAAAAAAAACTCTAATTATTCCATAATTTATTATTTTTAAATATATATATATTTTTTCATTTCAAGATTTAAAATTATGTGTTATTAACTATGATAAACGATTCAATAGAATTTAAAATTTATAAAAACCTTTTAAATGGTCACATTATCTGTGCTACAACTAATATAGAAATTATTTTCAAAATTTATAATAATGCTCATTTCAGAATTCAATATAGTAAAGCTTTCAAAATTATATTTAAAAAATTAAAAATTACGTTTATTTTTTATTTATTTCCAAACCCACATACTAAATTTATTGATTAATTTTTATTTATTATTAAAAATTAAAAAAAAAATCTATTCGGTAACACTTTTTCAAAAATAAAAATATAACTATCTAATGATCTATTAAATTTAAAAGGAAAGTATACTAACCCATTTCAAAATTCAAAAGTGTGCCATCTAACCATCAAAAACCAAAACAAAAAAACAAAAAAAAAAAATTCTAATTTTCTCATAATTTATGACTTTTAAAAGTAAAGAACACTAAATCAATTTTAAAAAATTTAAATTATTTATCACAAATTGAGAAGCAATTCACATCTCCCATAAATCTTCTCTCTTGCACTCATTGGATTCAAAAAAATTAGAATTGGCGTTCATCAAGTGTTGTAACTGTTGGTGATGGGATTAATTGTGAACAATTCAATTAATAAAATTTTTCACCGTAAGTTTATGCTTTTTTATAGTGATCAATTTCT
The DNA here is from genome assembly GCA_036172215.1 of Camellia granthamiana. NCBI lineage: Eukaryota > Viridiplantae > Streptophyta > Magnoliopsida > Ericales > Theaceae > Camellia > Camellia granthamiana. The sequence continues at coordinate 89,767,092 of CM069906.1, forward strand.
AATATTTAGTCTCCCGCATCCTTATTTCTATTATGCATCTAACAACTATGTTAATTCATAAAAAGTTATTGCATGCTTATTTAATCTAAGTGTATTTTTATAAAATAAATCTCCAATATCTTCTGTCGCGGTTCAATGGTTTAAAATCTATATTTATCAAGTGCATAAATATGAATAACAGAGGTTATTGAGAAAATGTGCATATTTATTCGCAATATAGCCAGTAACAAATTTTCATTGTAAGTTTCTTTCGTCTTCTGAATGATGAATATGGTTATAACATTACTTATGCATTTATGTGTTGCAATTTTCATGATTTGACATTTCAAAATTTGTATAAGGTTTGCTTTTAATTTTCAGATTTTATAGTTGGTGCATTTTTTCTTGAGTAATGTTATACTTATTATATTTTTATATTATATTTTATTTTATTTTATTATGTGACTAAGTTTATTTGGTTATAATTTTAAATTATAATTTATTTGATATTTTTATAGCTTATTTGGCTAAAAAATAGAGGTTCTTTAAAGGGATATTTAGTCTAACATCCATCTCCAACTCCTAATAATGGGAGAGGTCCACAATATTTTTTTTTTTAGCCTAAGGTCCCTCACTCACACCCATATATCACATCCTCTCTCTCTCTTTCTCTCTCTCTCTTCATCTTCTCTCCAGGTCTAGAGCCGTCAACACAACAGTGTCGTAGGGGCGATGGTGCATGGTGGATGTCCTCGTCGTTGCCTTTACTTCGCCTTCTCTTTTCTCTCCATCATCTTTTGTGTAGGCAGAGGGCCATGGAAGAGGAATACTCCATTAAAGTTAGAGGGAAGGTTGTTGAGGCGAGAGATGCAGTGGTGAACGGCGTCGAATGGCAAAAAGCAAACTGAAAACACCACCACCACCACCACCACCACTCACTCTAATTGATTTCAGTTTCTTCAAGGTAAAAATATGGGTTTAGTTCACTGATTCAATGGTGTGTTTGTTGATTTAAGATTTTAAAATGTATAACAATTTGAAGAATTTATGTTGATGTATTGGCAGTAGCATTTCTTTGCTCGAGTAGGTAGAAAAAGCTTCTAGGATTGAAGAAACTTTACCTTAACAACCACAAGATGACCTGAAAACCTAACCCAACAAAAGTATCCCCTTCTCTCTTCTATACTTTTTTTTATTATTTATTCTTAAATATGTTTAATTTTTTCTAGTTAATCAAAACACAAAAACAGATAAAATTGTGAGTAAACTAAAGAAATTTCAAACCAGAGAAAATTGGTCAAAACACAGAGAAATTTATGAGCAAACCAGAGAAATTTCAAAATACAGAGAAAATTAGAGAAATTTTGCAAATCAAATAAATTTCAAACCAAAGAAATTTCAAAACACAGGGAAATTTATCTGTGTTTTAAAATTTCTCTAGATCAAAATTTCTTTGAAAAAATGTTGAGGACTGTAGCTTGCTTTTCGTGCTCCTTTTGGATACGACTAGCCCTACAGTTCAGACTCCCGTAGTTTTGAATCTAATTTCACAAGTGCAATGTGAAATAGATAATCACAAATGAGTCAAAATCTGGCAATTCTTTTGGAAAATCGATGTTTGAATCATATACCAAAAATGGACTGCTTTGCTAGATCACAGAGTCGCCACCTAAATATTTTTGAGAGATTTAGGAGACCCGTGAGTCGTGCCAAAGGCCATTAGTCCGTCATCACCAAAGTGTCTCGACTCGGGAACTTAGATATAAGAGGGGAAGGTCAAGAATTGAGCATCCCCCTCACCCGATCAAAGATCGGCTTCTACTAATCATGATATGATTTTTATTTACATTATATGCTCTTATTCCAATTTATTAGCTAACATTACTGAGTGATGCACACAAGTATAGACTAATTTGCAAAAGTTAGAACGTTTTGATTTCATGTTTGTTTGAAAATTGTTTTTAATACTCGTCACTTGAAAAAGTGGGTTTGTATGTACATTAATCAATTTATTCCAATTTTAGCAATTAGCCTTCATCCACCGGCATTCAAACAAGTATATCATTTAAGCAATTAGCCTTATGGAAAACATGCTCAATATGACAATTTAGACATTCAATGCAATGTGCTAAAGCAATAAGTGCTCACCTAATACTCCAAGGCAAGCCAAACAAAGCAAAACAATTAGAAAAGAATGCATGTTCCTAAACAATACAATGTGACTAATGCAACGCACACATTTATGCAATTTTTATAGGCTCAGTTATGAGCATGGCATACGATCCAATTCAAGACATGCAATAAATCACGTTTTCAGACAATGAATTGAAATTGACATCGGTTAATATGATGAGCCGAATCTGAATGCATGTGAGACGTGTGTATGTGAACATGAGAAAATGCTAAGTGAAATATGATGCTCTATGCTACCATCATAAGCGGGTAAATAAAAGGGAGAAAGAAATGGGAATTGGAAAACATACACCGTTATTACATATTTTGCCCTCGTGCAAGGGAGTCTGAATGAGTGTCCAAATGTTCGGATTAACTAATAATTACAAATTCGAATAACTGAATTAAAACTAGCTAACTACTAACTAGATATCTAAGTTATCAATTAGCTGTCTAAGTTATTACAACAAGGGTATTTCTAATAAACAACCATAATTGCACAAGGATATTATAATAATTACAACAATAAGAATTATTACAACAATGATAATTACAATAATGCTAATAAGAAATGTAATCCAAGCAGCCATGAGACACAATGATCGCATGCATTGTACCCAGAAGTTGTTCTGCCTACCTAGATTGCTTTGTCTTACCCTCAGCCACTGCCCTCTGTTTTTGCCAAAAGGTCTCTGCTTACCAAACATTGGGAGTCGGCCAGCCCCAAATGAGATCCGGCCGTGCCAAAAAAGTGTTGGCTGGCTCTAAATTTTAGGCCAAAAAATGTTTTGTGCTCTGAGGTGAGAACAGTGTAGGCAGAGCCTTTCTAGGTCCTGTTTGTCCCTTCTGTCCCTCTCTGTCATGGGAAACTCAAGAGAAGAATGATTTCGAGTCCGAAACCACCAACGGGCACCATTTGATGACTTGATGATTTCGAACACGTTTCGACAAAATTGAATAAATGTAATGGGAAACCACCCTCTTATCATAACGGCTCAAAGAGGGAAGTAGACACGCTCTAAGTCTTATCAATATATCATGTATTGATACGTGACAATTCTCGGAACGATGGACTCGGTATAACGTCCGGCCGAATCCAACCAACTCCAAACATTTTCTTTACGTCGATTTAGTTCATTTTAAGCCGATTTTATTAATCTTTGCCATTCTTTAATCAATTTGTCCAAAATGATGGTTAAGTCCACTAAATGAGAAGAAATGTCAAACAAGAAGTGATCCTAAGCATGAAAGAGAGCCCATGCCTTGATGATGAACCTCCGTAGAAATTAAGCCATTGAGCATGGTTTGTTTCTCATGCTTTGAATAATCGTCGATCAGTTGAAATGACTCTCGAACAAAAGAATAGAAGAAGAGAAGGAGGTTGCAAAAATGATTGCGGGATCAATTATCAGAATGAGATTATTCAACATGAAAAATTAACCATAGAAAAGCTATCGAAGTATGTGTAACACAACACAACGAGCTAGATATGAAGACTTACAACACAACAAGCTAGATATTCAAAGCATACAATAATTAAATAAATTACAACAGCCCTAAACAGCCCCTAATATGCTAAAAACAGTAGCTAAAAATCATGTTAAAGAGTATAAAAAGGTAGGAAAGAACAAGGAAATGCAAGGCTAGTGAACAAGAGTAAGGAGAGGTGGCTAACCTCTCCATTTTTGAAATCTCAAACCATGTTTTTAAGCCTTTTTTAAACTCTGAAAATCAGTTTAGAAGGAAAAGAAAAGAGTGTAAAACAAGGTTGTGAGTTATGAAGTAGAGTGCAAGAAAGGGTGTTAACCCTTTCTACCCTTTGGTAGCTATTCAAACCCAAGTTTCAACACTTGAAATAGGATCAAAACAATACAAAAACACAAGAAATAGGCAGAGAAAGATAGAAATGAAAGCAATAGAAATGTGGTAAGCCTATACCTCTTGAAGAAGGTAAACTCTTGTTTGTGAACCAAACTTGGTCCAAACACACTCTCAAGCTTGAATTGTGATTCACGAAGCTCAACCAAGGTTCTAAGTTATGGTTCCAAGGTCGTGTATGGTATATAGATATGGTGTATGGATGATATAATATCTCAAAGTTGGCTTGCACAAGAAGAAGGAGTTCTCAAGGGTTATTTTACTTCTTTGAAAATTTTCCAACCTCTAACACTGAGATATATGCTCGTATTTATAGAATTTGAGCAAAATTGGTCGAAAATATCTTCAAAAATTGACAACTAGCTCATTCTCGCCCAGAACAGTGTTTCTCGTTAAAGAGAGCCGGCTAGCTCCCAATGGCTACGACGGGCTCCTAATGTGGTACAGCCAGCTCCCAATGTATTCCCCTGTTCCACTATTTTAAACTCAGTGTAGAGTGGCACAATGTTCAAAAATGAATTTCTGGGGTATGAATAGTTTGAATATGAAAGGTTTGGGATTGGTTTTGGAACGCGAGCTTACATTCCTTAGTTGAGAATTTGAATCACACACAACGCAATTTTATCATCAAGTGCCCAGGACAAAGCGCCCAAGTCTTACGGGCGGTCAAAAATGAGGTGTTTACAAAGACCCTAACCATTATGAAAATATTACATATCCTGTATCCTATTAAATTTTAATACTAGGGACATTAAAAAAAAATCCCCTATTTTAAACTACAATTTGTAAACTTTTTTTTTAAAACTTATTTGAAACCCTGGAATACATATAAGCATAAGAGTCTCATATCTTTCATTTTAGTAATAACTTTTGAGGCATTATAAATATTTACACAATAAAAATGTTATATAGATTAAAAGTTACATTGCACCAAATAAATTAACAACTTGTTTTAAGTTAATAATTTAAAATTTTACTTACAATTTATAACCATTATATAGGTCATGCCAAACATTAAACAAAGTTTAAGAAATACAACATTTATTTAGGTTAGGGCCTAAGTTACATAAACTTAATAATGACGGTAAACATGGTGCACTAACATGTGGATAGTTTTCCTAAATAAATATTTGCCAAAATTTTAAATGAGAAAATTTTGCTTAAAAAATAGGTTGATAATTAGATTTAGAGCATATTTGATAAAACTTAATTATTGATTTTGTAATGCTAAACGTTTAAATAAAGTATAAAATTTTCAAATTATATAAATTTATTCATAAATATTAAATATGAAAAATGCTAGGAGTATTTAAAAATATTAAATTTATTCATAAATATTAAATTTTCAAATGCTTGAAGAACTATTTGATTAAGTATAGATTTTTTTAATAAAAATAATTTATTAATAAGGTTATTTCATACATATTTTATAAGGGCTAATTACATATACCCCCCTCGAGGTTTAGCAAAATTACAGATACCCCCCTGAAGATATTATTTGCATAACAAATTAGGGGACAAATTGTTATGAAAATATAAACCTCAGGAGACAATTTGTTATGAAAATATAAACCTCAATAGGGTATCTGTAATTTCCAAAACCTCAGGGGGTATCTGTAATTTAGCTAAACCTCGAGGGAGGTATATGTAATTTGCCCTATTTATAATGTATGATGTCTATTTTTTCTTAAATTTTTTTGATTAACTATTAAAAATTTATAAAATTCTTATTTGAAATGTGGATTATGCATAAATTTATTAGCAAACGAGAATTTTTTTTTTATAAATTTACATATAGTACATACATTACCTTTTATTTGAACCATGCTAAGTGCATGTCAAGTAGTCATTCTGGCTCAGACTATCCACTGTATAAATATTGAGGTTTAGGTACTAGCCATTAAAATGGTCTAACACATTTTCAATTAAATACACAATAAAAAACTTAGGTCTATGGGTTAGAGTTAAGTTGTTTTATATATATATTCAGTTTAATTTATTTGTTTAATATATTAGTTCTAAATTTTTTTAATATTGTGAGGGTAATTTATACAGGTAAATTGGGCCAGGCTAAGTAATGGGCCGGAGTATGAAAAGCAGAGTAAAAAGGCCTCATTCAAGTAGTCCGGTCGCGGAAGTGTGTTATCTCGGTTGCGATTAGCCCGGTCAAGGAAGAATGTTGTATATCGGTTCAGGAGGGCGCTACGGTTAGCCCGGTTGAGTCTTCTAGCCGAAGTAAGAAAAATTATCTTCCAGACTGTTCTGAGTTAGTTCTGCAAGTATCTTCTATGGATAGCTCGGTCGTGGTGTGGGAAGCCGAGGTAGAAGACGGTAAAGCAGGGCCGAAGTAGCGTATAAGTTGGTCACTCCGGTTAGTCTGACATGGCAATGTTACTTCGGTCGTAAGGTAGTTCGGCTGTGGTAAAACCATCTCACTTGGTTTAAGCAGTGAGGGGGGTGTTGAGAGAAGCATTATCTCTCAAAAGTATGAATCCTAGGAGGACTCTACGTGGAGGAGTAAGAGTCCTACTAGGATTGTGTCACACGAAACCTATAAAAGCTCACCAATATCACCTTTGGAGAGGTAATGCAACTTTGCTCCCTGAATACATAGAGCTTTCGCCTATTTGTCTTGTTGACTGACTTAGGCATCGGAGAGGTTTCCGGCACACACCCGCCGGCTAGCTCACGTTTGTGTTTTCAGGTAGTGGAACGACGTCGTACGGAGGAGCGCAGACTTGATCAACAGGATTATATGAGAAGGTGTATTTCTTTCCCGTACAATTGGCGCCGTCTGTGGGAATTAAGACAAGAACAACCTTTTGATCAAGCCTTTCCTCAGAAAGAATCAATGGCGCACAATGAAGATGTGTCACAGTCCGCCATCGACGGACAAACACCACAGGGAGGTGCGAGACGCGAAGGACTACCTTTGATCCCTCCTATGGTGGACTTGGAGCAACGACAGAATCCCATGAAGGATACAAGGGAGAGAAGGCGGACTGACAGCCCTCACCACTCCCGTTCACAGAGTCCAGAAAGACAAAGGCGGAGGATTGATCAAACCTTGAAAGAACGCGTCAAGGAGCAAGACGAATTAATACGACGGATGGCGGCGGATATGGAATCTCTAAAGCGCCAGATGAAGGGAAAAGAAGTGGCGACAGGAGCGAGGCGCACAACCAAGACGCCTCCTCGTCACTCGGAAGGTCGTAGTAGAAACACCACACCTTCACAAGCAGAGAGTAAAAGCCTCAGGATAGGCGATACTCGACCTAGATCTTCCAGAACTCGTCACCCCAGGTCTGAAAGGACGAGATCTGAGAGGTCATACACGGAAGGGAGCACGTATTGGCCTTCGCATACGCACCAAACAAGATCTAGACAGACAGAGTTACCCAGATCGTCCGACCTACGAACCGTGCTAGAAGAAAAGGCGCGATGCAGGGAAGACGCCAGGGCACATGATCCACATAGAGTTTCTGCCTTACAGCGGTTGGCTCCTCGGACGCATGGAAGCGTCGAGGTTGGAATGCCAATACCGCGCCCAGCCTATGAACCAACGGACAAGGCATTGGCGAGGCTGCAGACCTCACCGTTCGTTCCAGCAATTGAGAACGCGCCCTTACCATCAGGCTTCCTTCAGCCCAAATTCACCATGTATGAAGGGAAGACGGACCCCTATTCACACTTGAGCCACTTTCGCCAGGTTATGGCTATATACCGGCGAAACGAGGCTTTGATGTGCATCCTCTTCCCATCAAGCCTTGGCGACCTAGGCTTGACTTGGTTTGAGAAACTTCCAGAAGGCAGCATAGCCTCCTGGGCGCAATTGGCAGAAGCATTTGTAACAAGGTTCCGAACAAACACTAAAACCCTGGTGGAGATCGACCAGTTACTCTCCATCGACATGGGCGAGAAGGAAACCTTACGATCCTACAACAGTCGTTACTGGGAGACTTTCAACCAGATTGGGGACTGCCCCACCAATCTCGCCATTGCCCAGTATAAAAGAGGACTTCTAGTTGGGAACAGACTAAGGGACTCAATCACCATGACGCCGCCTCTCACCATGGAAGCCTTGATGGAAAGAGTGCATCAGCACATCAGGGTGCAGGAGGATGGTGCCCGTGCTAAAACAAAGTCTAACACAGCCGCAACGGCAGAGAAAAAGGCCTCAGCAAAAGTCAATGCGGTAAACCGTCCGAGCAAGAACGGGCGGGGCAGGCGAGACAACGAAGAAGACCAGGATAAGAGATGGCTGAGAGTCCGCACTGCCATAACCACGGTCTTCAAGAAACCGATCTACCGAATTCTGAGTGAGATAAGAGATGAGCCTTTCATCAAGTGGCCAGCCAAGCTAGGCGAGGCTCAGAAGGATTACGACGACAGATCACGGTGCACCTTCCATAAAGAAAAGGGGCACCGCACTGAGAACTGCACACCATTGAGACAGCACTTGGAAGAATTGGTGGCAGCAGGTCACTTGGACAAATACATTGAAGGAGGGACGCAACCAGCCCCCCAAGATCATGATAACCCCAATGGGATGCCGATCGACGCCCCACCTCAAGGCATTATCAACGTGATACATGTAGTCTTTGAACCAGAGCGTGTATGCGAGCTCAGGGGATCAATCAAAAAGGCTGAACACTTAAGAGAGGTGCTAAGTGCCCAGCATACAGTTAAGAGGGGGAAGACCGAGGCTATAAACGTCATGTCTTTTTTAGACAAAGACTTGGACAGGATCTATTGCCCTCACAATGACGCGCTGGTTGTCACTCTCCGAGTCAAGGATTTTGACGTCAAGCGGATTCTGATCGACCAGGGTAGTTCATGTGAAATAATGTACTACGAAACATTTAAACAATTGAAGTTGCAAGATAAAGACTTGGCACCTGCTGTTTCTCCCCTGATTGGATTCAATTCCATGCCAGAATGGCCTGTCGGCAAAATAATCCTCCCAGTCAGAGCAGGGAGTGTGACGAAACAAGTGGAGTTCTGGGTGTTAAAGGTCCCCTCCACCTACAACATCATCTTGGGCAGAACATGGCTGCATGCCATGCGTTCGGTGGCGTCATCCTACCACCAAGTAATGCGGTTCCCCAACGACACCGGAGTAATAGAAGAAGTCTATGGAAACCAGATCATGTCGAAACAATGCTTTGTCACGGTGAATGGCAGCCGCGCTGCCAAGGGATACGTCCATTCGGTAGAAGAACCTGAGAGTAATGAACTGTTCGTAGATGTCGGCAAAGCGGCTAGCCAGAAAGCGGTGGAGGATTTGGTAGAGGTCAAAATAGATGAAAAGAACCCGGATAAGTTCTTTCTACTTGGTTCGTCGTTGTCCAGCACTGAGAGATTAGAGGTCTTGGAATTCTTGACCTCTAACATCGAAGTGTTCGCCTGGACACCATACGACATGCCAGGCATTGATCCAAGTTTCATCTGCCATCAACTCAATGTCCACCCATCCGCCAGACCAATCATTCAGCGCACCCGTAGATCGGCACTCCACCACGCCGAGATAGTGGCGGAAGAAGTGGGAAACCTGCTGGAAGCAGGAGCAATCAGGGAGGTGCACTACCCAAGATGGATCTCCAACACCGTCGTAGTGCCAAAGAAGAACGGCAAGTGGCGTGTCTGCGTCGACTACAAAACGGTCAATAAGGCGTGCTCAAAAGATAGCTTTCCTCTACCAAGGATAGATCAACTGGTAGACTTAACGGCGGGGCACAACCGACTTAGCTTTCTGGATGCATACAGAGGCTACCACCAAATCGCCATGCATGAACCAGACCAGGAGGTCACATCCTTCACAACTCCAAGAGGATTGTACTGCTACAAGGTCATGCCCTTCGGCCTGAAGAACGCAGGGGCGACATTTCAAAGAATGGTCACCAAGATGTTTGAGCCATTGTTAGGCAGAACAATGGAGGCTTACATCGACGATATGGTGGTCAAGAGCAAGGATGAGAATAACCATCTCAAGGACCTAGGTGAGATGTTCGAGATCCTGAAAAAGCACAAGTTACGCCTCAACGGGTTGAAGTGTGCATTCGGAGTAGGATCTGGTAAGTTCCTGGGCTTCTTGGTGACCAACCGAGGTATAGAAGCAGACCCTTCTCAGATCAAGGCAATACAGGATCTGGAGAGGCCAAACTCAGTGAAGGAAGTGCAGCATCTCACCGGCATGGCGGCCGCGCTCAATCGATTCATAAGCCGGTCGTCGGACAGACTACGACCATTCTTTCATGCGCTGAAGGCTAAGTTTGAGTGGGATGAAGAATACGACCGCGCACTGGAAAGCCTAAAAGAATACATGTTTTCTCCACCACTACTTGTAACACCAATCCCGGGAGAAGAACTCTTCTTATACTTAGCAGTATCGCAGCATGCGATTAGCGCAGTGTTGGTCCGCGCAGAAGGAGTCCAACACCTTCCTATCTACTATGTCAGCAAGACATTACTGGGCGCCGAAACGAGGTACTTGCCACTGGAGAAACTGGCATTGGCCTTGATGATGGCCTCAAGAAAGTTATCACATTACTTTCACGCCCACACCATAGTTGTTCTCACAGCCTTCCCATTAAAGGCTTTATTTGAAAGAGCAAACTTCTCTGGGCGAATTCTGAAGTGGGCAGTAGAGTTGGGACAATACGACATCAAGTTCCAACCTAGAACCGCAATAAAAGCGCAAGCATTGGCAGATTTTGTCGCAGAATTCACACCAGGAAGTCATCACATCTGCCCAGTTGACCTAACTGAAACAACCGAACTAGGGATGGAAGTTGACGTCGGAATAACGCAACCCCTAGTACTGGTTACTCAGTCAGGCCCCAAGGCAGACCAGCGTAAAGAAAGGAAGGAAGAAATAAACCATGCTATACCAAGTCAGGACTCACCGACAAATAAAGACTTGGTGCAAACAGAAAGCAAGGGGCAGACAGCGAGCCTGGACCCTGAAGAAGACACCAGCAACGTGGAAGATCCCAAGGCATCATCTGATCCCTCCACCTGCTGGAAGTTGTTCGTCGGAGAGATGTGGAAGCTCTTCGTGGATGGAGCATCCAACCGGCATGGAGCAGGACTTGGCATAGTCCTCATCTCTCCAGACGGCTTGGTAGTAGAACAAGCAGTCAACCTTGGCTTCCCAGCATCAAACAACGAAGCGGAGTATGAAGCGCTTCTTGCAGGTCTTAGGTCAGCATTCTACATGAAGGCCACCGAGCTAATGGTTTACAGCGACTCACAGCTGGTGGTAAACCAAATATCTGGCGACTACGAAGCAAAGGATGACAGGATGGCTAAGTATCAAGAGCTGGTCAGAACTGAGATCAAGAAGTTTGAAGTGGTCAGGATAGAGCAGATCGGCAGAGAAGAAAACAGTAGAGCCGACGAACTAGCAGGCTTCGCCTCAATGGCGGATACCTCCATCCCTCACCCACTACTGATCGACTACTTGCCTAGACCAAGCATTAAAGACCCAGAAGTAGAAGAAGTATGTTGTGCAGAGTTAGGCCCTTCTTGGATAGATCCCATCATATTGTTTCTGAAAGACGGCACCTTACCGGAAGATAAGAAAAAAGCCAACAGAATAAGAGCAAAGTCGCAGCGATTTTGGCTCTCTCCATCCTTGGCATTGTACAAGAAGTCGTTCTCAGGACCTTACGTAAAGTGTGTACACCCCAGCAAAGTAGAAGCATTCCTGTTCGAAATACATGAGGGGGTATGCGGCAGCCATCAAGGAGGAAGATCATTGGCATACCGAGCAATTTCACAAGGATACTGGTGGCCATACATGCAAGCAGACTCAGAGAAGTATGTCAAAAAGTGCGAGAAGTGTCAGAAGTTTGCGCACCAAATACACCAACCTGCTAGAGAACTCTTACCTCTCACTAGCCCATGGCCCTTCGCAATGTGGGGCTTAGACATAGTAGGGCCACTTCCAACAGCACCAGGCAACAGGAAGTTCTTCCTTGCGGCAACCGACTACTTCACAAAGTGGGTGGAGGCAGAAGCCTTGGCATCAATCAAGAAAAAAGATGTGAAGAAGTTTGTTTGGCAGAATATCATCACTCGCTTTGGCATACCAAAGGCACTAATTTCAGACAACGGTACTCAATTCGACGGCAGAATTTTCAGAGGCTTTTGTGAAGAATACAAGATAGAGTTCTACAATTCTACACCGGCATATCCCCAAGAAAATGGTCAGGCGGAGGCATCAAACAAGGTAGTCTTGGATGGATTAAAGAAGAGGTTAGAAAGGGCAAAAGGTAAGTGGGCAGAAGAGCTCCCCCATGTTCTATGGACTTACCGCACCACGCCTCGACGATCAATAGGAGAAACACCATTCTCCCTAGCCTATGGCATGGAAGCAGTCATCCCATTAGAAGTTGGCCTCCCCACAATTCGAAGCGAAAACTTTGATCCAGACTTAAATGGCGAAGCCATAGCATTGGAGCTTGACCTTGCAGAAGAAAGAAGAGACAGAGCATTGATTCACATCGCCTCCTACCAAAAAGAATTGTCAAGAAAGTATAACAAAACAGTGCATCCAAGGCAATTCAAGATCGGAGATTGGGTGCTGCGTAAAGTGATGGGAAACACCTTGGTTCCAGGAGATGGCAAGCTAGGGCCTAATTGGGAAGGACCTTACAAAGTGGTTGGATTAGCAAGCAAAGGGGCATACCACTTGGAAGATAAGGACGGCAAAGCAATTCCCAGGCCATGGAACACTGCAAATCTCAAGCTGTTTTATTTCTAGCTTTTTTTTCTTTTAAGTATGTGTAATTTTTTACTTTCTCAATAAAACAAGTCGATTTTTTCTTAGTATAATTGTTTTCAGTAGAAAGTAGCTTTAGTAAGTAGCATTGTAAACATAGTTGGCCGGAATAACCAACTATGACCCCTCCTAAGCCCAGGATAAGGATCCAGGCTGCAGGACGTTTGGTCGGAATAACCAAACACTTTATTCTAAGTTAGCTGGAAAAACCAACTTAGAGGTTGGCTGGATTAAACCAATCCTTGTTACTCTTCAGCCGAAGTATGGGAATGGCTGAAGAGTGGTTGGCTGCATTAAACCAACTATTTTTTCTTCAGCCAAAGTAAGTGTATGGCTGAAGAGTGGTTGGCTGGATTAAACCAACTCTTTGTACTCTTCAGCCGAAGTAAGTGTATGGCTGAAGAGTGGTTGGCTGGATTAAACCAACTATTTTTATTCTTCAGCCGAAGTAAGTGTATGGCTGAAGAGTGGTTGGCTGGATTAAACCAACTCTTTGTACTCTTCAGCCGAAGTAAGTGTATAGCTGAAGAGTGGTTGGCTGGATTAAACCAACTCTTTGTACTCTTCAGCCGAAGTAAGTGTATGGCTGAAGAGTGGTTGGCTGGATTAAACCAACTATTTTTATTCTTCAGCCGAAGTAAGTGTATGGCTGAAGAGTGGTTGGCTGGATTAAACCAACTCTTTGTACTCTTCAGCTGAAGTAAATGTATGGCTGAAGAGTGGTTGGTTAGATTAAACCAACTCTTTGTACTCTTCAGCCGAAGTAAGTGTATGGCTGAAGAGTGGTTGGCTGGATTAAACCAACTCTTTGTACTCTTCAGTTCTCTGTACTCTTCAGCCGAAGTAAGTGCATGGCTGAAGAGTGGTTGGCTGGATTAAACCAACTATTTTTATTCTTCAGCCGAAGTAACTGTATGGCTGAAGAGTGGTCGGCTGGATTAAACCAACTCTTTGTACTCTTCAGCCGAAGTAGTTATATCGGCTGAAGAAGTGGTTGGCTGGATTAAACCAACACTGGATACTCTTCAGCCGAAGTAAGCTATATCGGCTGAAGAGTGGTTGGCTAGTAAGTTAGATAGCTTAAACCGAGATCACAGTACAGCAAATGAGTTCGTGGGAAATTCATTACAAGTGCAAGCATGATCAAACAGGTAATAAAATCGAAATAAGAGTTGGAGCACAGAAGAAGATTTTTTCATTAAAAGTACAAAAGGCAGTACAATCGAGGGGCCGCAGCCCGGTTACAAGTTTCAAACAAAAGAAAAGAAGAAAGAAAAAAGAAAATCAGTTGAAGAGATCATCAATTTCTACATCAAAATCACCATCAGCATCTGTTCGAAGTCCGATGTCGGCTGGGAGCATGGTTTGAGCTGGGAGCTCGGTTTCAGCTTGAACCTCGGTCTCAGTTGGTTGCGTTTTGCTAGTTAGCAGCTCGTCCGTTAGGTCTTCAATGACAGGCTCCAACCGAACTGTTTGATCATTTGGTTGTTCATTAACGGCCGGGGTGAGAGTTGGCTCATTTTCATCAGAATCTTCATCATCATCTTCATCATTGTCAGATCCTTCGAGAAATTGCCTTTGAAGATCGGCAGCATATTGCGAAAGCGAAGCCGGAATGGTATACGGTGGAGCATTGTAGACCTCGGTGTCGGGCAGACAACCGAGCTGCTCCACCGCACTCCTCCAGCCACATTTGAAGAAGAGGTCCTTAGCTGCGTCGCATTGAAGGGTGTATGCATCTTCAGCCTTCTTAAAACCTTGCTTTTCGGCTTTCTTCACGACCGCCTTCAGTTGGGCTATCTCGGCGTCTTTTTTCTTTTCAATTTTTGCCAGCAGGCGCAGGTACTTGTCTTTTGCCTCAGTGGCAACCTTCTGCTTTTCGGTTTCGGCCGAACTGACCAGTTCGGTTAGTCGGCCGTTTTCAGATCGCAGCTCGGCCAATTGTTTTCTGGTCTCTTCAAGCTCGGCCGTTTTTGCTTCGACCTCTGCCATGGCCTGCCTTGTTTTTTTTCTGAGCTCTAGCACTCTCCTATGAGTGAGGTTGTTTTTCTGAATGGCCTGACAAAACACAGACTTCCCTTGAGCCGAAATGAAAGTTGGAAAAATTAGATAGACAGAAGGACAGTGGTATTTACCAGGATCATTGACTTAGTTGAAGACCGGATGGACTTCAGCTCGGTATTCAGCTGCTTGGAGTGGTGCTCCATGTCTTTTGGAAGGCACACACTCTTGGCTAGATTGAAAGCCATCAAGTGGTCCTTCTCGGCGACAACCGAATCCGAAGCCAGTATATCTCGGTTGTTGAAGGTGAGACTGGGAACCCATTTGGAGGAGGCACCTCAGTCGGAGTGCTCCGGTTGTGGGCTTCGTTGAGGACTTGGAGGGGGGCTTGGTGGCATAATGGTCTCATCCTCATCCGCAAGTCGGTGCTCGGTTTGTCCAGTCCGGGCACGCTTGTGCGGACGAGATGAGGATGGCCGTTGGGATGGGAGGGCCACCACGGTCTCAATGGTCTGTGTAACGACCCTCGTACTGATTACCAGTAACCACTGAATTATATACTGATTATCGCTAAACTGAATTGCTAATGACTGATAATCGAATTGATTAAAGTACTGGATAGATCGATTGAAATCGAAACTGAAATTGAATAAGTTTAGTTATTAAATTGCATATTGCATCTGTTTGATTGATTGATTAATTGTTTGAATTTGTGTGTTTAACTGCTAATTGAAGGCCTTATCGGCGGCCGATTTAGTAACCGTTTGATGTTTTAGAATCAGTAGAATATCTCTGAATTTATGGTATATTTATCTGAAAATTGATTAGGAATGATTAAATCAGATTAAATTAAGTCAATTAAAGAGTTTGTCATAATTACCGAAATGCCATTTTGAGTGGACCTTGTCTACTTTCATCACTTGAGCCTTAGAGACTTGATTAAAACATTTGATCAGCCTTATTCTTCACTCTTAGCCGACCAAACAAGGGAGTAGAGAGAGAGAGAGAGTTCATTTTGAAGAATTTAGCTCATTTGTTGATTTTGCTTGGAGATTGTTAGAGGACTGGCATAGATTGCTAAATTGGACTCTTGGACCTTGGAATTGAGACTTAGGTAAGGATTATAACCTTTCAAATGTTGATTTTATGTTGTCTCTTGCATCACCCATGCTAAATTGTTGAGTTAGAGTGCTAAGAGGTTGGATTATGTTAGAATTGTTGCATGCATGTTGAATTTGTTGATTTTTGAGGTTGAATTCATGGTCAATTGGTACATGCAAGCTCATATTCATATTTAGTCCATGTTTTCATTTCATTTGCCAACTATTGAGCTCACTAGAGCAAGATTTAAAGATGGAATTGGGTTTAAAACTCATGCATTGCATGTTTTGAAAATGCTCTTAAAAATGGGTTTGAAATTGTATTTAATTGACTCACCTTTGGGGCTTGAATTCTCAAATTGGCTTTTGAAACTTGTTATATATTGAGTTGGGATGTATTCCCAGAATTTGGGCCCAAGAGGTTGAGTTTTGGATGGTTGAATACTTGGTTCGAACTTGGGAGACAAATCTGGAAATTCCAGATTTGGCTTCCTCGCTCGAGCGAAGGATTCCTCGCTCGAGCGAGCCCTTTGATTTTGCAATCTCGCTCGAGCGAGCATCGAGCGACCATCGCGCGTAAAATTTCAGCAACCAGTACTTTTACTGTTCATACAGATCGCTCGAGCGAAGGATTTCTCGCTCGAGCGAAGCCTTTGATTTTGGAAGCTCGCTCGAGCGAGGTGCCTATTTTCAGCAACTTTTGAAAAATGCCTTCCAAGTGTAATTTTGCATCCTCATCTCATCCTAGGCATTCTTAGGCCTAGTTTAAGGCATCTTAATGAGGATTTAGACATAGAACCACACCGAGGAAATTTAGGGATTTAATTAACATCCTTTCCAACTGTAAACTTAGTGTGTGTTCTATTCTGTTAATTGTTTAGGGTTGGCTCTCGGGGACACGCTCTAGCTGCTAATAGCCCAATCTCTGTGAGTAACAGACTGTGTAAAGATATGTTCAAA
This sequence comes from Camellia granthamiana, assembly GCA_036172215.1. Classification (NCBI taxonomy): domain Eukaryota; kingdom Viridiplantae; phylum Streptophyta; class Magnoliopsida; order Ericales; family Theaceae; genus Camellia; species Camellia granthamiana. The sequence continues at coordinate 89,783,967 of CM069906.1, forward strand.
ATGGTTATCTTTTGAATACTGAACTGAAATGTTTATTGAACTGATATTGTTTATTGAATGAATGTATGTCCTGTATTTCGAACTGTATTGTGGCATCCTTAGCACCCATTGTTATTGATTGATACAGAGCTCTGTCGGTTTCCTCGTGGAACCATATTGTTATTGATTGATGGCCATCACTATTGTTGGGTCTGTTAAGGCCCGGTCCTTTTGGACCTATTGTTTATAGGCTAATGGATGTACCACATATGACTGATTGATCGAAATACTGATTGATTGAAATATTGAAAGATTGAAATACTGTTTAATGAATTGATTTCATTACTGTAAGGACATTCATTCATAACCTCTTTACACATTATGTTATTCACTGGGCTTTAGCTCACTGTTTATATATATATATATGTAGGTTCTCAGCAGCCCGACCGGAGCTAGGAGCGTGGGATTGGTCCCCAGTTTTGTCAAGCCAGCCTATGTGCCTCATTGCGAGGTTCCGTGTTGCCATGCTATGGCTTTGGGGTCTTTTGTATTTCCCCTGACTGTCTCACTGTTTTGTACTGTTGTGGGACTATTGTATAGACTGTTACTGTTTACTGTACTGTCCAAGGGGTTAAGTCCCTGCTTTTACCGACTGTTATGGATGTATATATATAAGTATGCCGTATTGTACTGTACTGTTTTATGTACATGTGAATGAAAAACTTTTTGGCATACAGATTGTCACAGCTCATTGGACACTATTCATTTATTGTTTTGGCTTCCGCCAGGCCCTGAACTCTGTTATATTGTATGATTGTTAAGCAGGCCTTTGGTAATCACGGATTACTGGCCAGTTACGGTGCTAAACCCATAGGGCCGGGTTTGGGTCGTGACAGAGTGGTATCAGAGCGATACTTAACCACGAGTTATACCGCACACACGTGTTCAAGTGAGCTATAGGGTGTCCTAGAAAAGTGATTAGGACATTGCATTAACATGAAAAGTGTGTGCTTATGATTGACTGGATATATGTGAAAATGTTAACCTGTTTAATTGTAAAACTGTCTATAATGATAATTGTTATAACTGCTTATAGTGAAATGGATAATGCAACCACCGTAAATGAAACTGAAGCATCATCCTCTGAGGCCAGAATGGCCAGACTTGAACAAATGATGGGACTGGTAATCGAAAGACTGGATCGACAACAGAACCAACAGCCCCCACCTCCTCCTCCTCCGGTTCAGCCGGAACAGAATGCACCAAATGTACAGAATGTGAATGCTAATGAGGTGGACATTATTGCATTGACTCATAAGTTCAGCAAGATGAAACCGCCGTCCTTTCAGGGAGGCTTAGAACCGCTAAAGGCTGAAGCATGGGTCCTTGAAACAGAAAAGTTATTTGAGGTGTTTCCGTGCTCAGAAGTACACAAGGTATTGTTAGCCACCTTTACACTACAGGAAGAAGCTAGAAGGTGGTGGATGATGACCCGTGATGCAAACACCGTAGTGACTTGGGCTCAGTTCAAGGAGTCTTTCTTTGAAAAATATTTTCCCCAGTGCATCAGGGACAGAAAAGTAACTGAGTTTGAACAGTTGAGACAGGGCAAAACGTCTGTTGCCGAGTATGAGAAGCAATTTACCGAACTTGCTAGGTACGCACCACATATGGTGGACACCGATTATAAGAAGGCCAGGAGATTTGAAGGTGGCCTTAGTGTTGCTATACAGGACCGCATAAATGTTTTGAAAATGCCAACTTATGTGGGTGTTCTCGACCGGGCATTAATGGCCGAGTCAAATATTGCAGCAGTGAAACAGTCTGAAACACCAACCACTGAGTGGCAAGGGAAAAGGCAAGGTTTTAAATTTAAGAAAGGCAAGCATAACTCTGCAAACAAGAAACAGAATATGGGGTCGATGACTAGCCCCAGCCAAGGGAGTGGGTTCACTCCACCCTGTTCTATATGTGGCAACAAGCACAAAGGGGTTTGCTATCAGATTTCTGGAGCTTGTTTCAAGTGTGGCAAGGTGGGCCACAGGATTAAAGACTGCCCCTCTAACCCGCAATCAAGTAGTAAAGCTGCACCAAGCGCAGCAGCATCAACTGCAACACCAAAACCGAATCCCAAAGCTACCAGGAAAGAGCCTATGAGGCAGGGCCGAGTGTTCGCCCTAGTACCGGGAGACGTGCAAAATACCGAGACCGTCGTGTCAGGTATTCTTTCTATTTGTGCTCAAAATGCATATGTGTTGATTGATTCGGGGTCTACACATTCTTATGTGTCGCATGCTTTTTCGAGAAAATTGAATAGACCCTTAGAACCTATGAATTATTTGCTAGCTGTATCATCACCTGTTGGGGGATCCATGACATGTGCATATATGTATCCTGCTTGTGAGATTATTGTTGGGGATATGCATCTGTTTATTGATTTGCTACCGTTGAACATAGATCATTTTGACGTAATATTGGGGATGGATTGGTTACAAAAATATCATGCCACTATCGATTGTGTGACCAAACAAATTGTTTTCCGACCACCTGGTTTACCTGAATTTGTATTTAGTGGAGTTGGAGTAGTACCTCCTCCGTATTTGATCTCTTCTGTAAAGGCTGTCAAACTGATTAGAAAGGGGTGTAAGGGATATCTGTGTTCTGTACTGACTGTATCTGCTACTGATAATGTTAAAACTGATGTGAATTGCATTCCTATAGTTAGAGAATTCCCAGATGTATTTCCAGATGATCTACCAGGGGATTTGATTGACAAGGAGATTGAGTTTACTGTTGATGTAGTACCGGGTACACAGCCGTTATCTAAAGCTCCCTACAGAATGGCTCCAACTGAACTGAAGGAATTGAAAGTACAATTGCAGGAACTGCTGGACAAGAAGTTTATCAGGCCTAGTACTTCACCGTGGGGTGCTCCTGTTTTATTTGTGAAGAAGAAAGATGGCTCATTGAGACTGTGCATTGATTATCGCGAACTGAACAAGGTAACTGTGAAAAATAAATATCCATTGCCGCGTATTGATGATTTGTTTGATCAGTTACAGGGTGCACAAGTGTTTTCCAAGATTGATCTTAGATCGGGGTATCACCAACTGAAAGTAAAACCGGAAGACATTGATAAAACTGCTTTTAGAACGATGTATGGCCATTATGAATTTTTAGTTATGCCGTTCGGAGTCACGAATGCCCCAGCTGCATCTATGGACCTTATGAACAGAATTTTTAAACCATACCTTGATGATTTCATTGTGGTATTCATTGATGACATATTGATTTATTCTAAGACTGTAGAAGAACATGAACAGCATCTGAGACTTGCCCTACAAACCTTAAGAGAACAGAAACTATATGCTAAATTGTCTAAATGTGAATTTTGGCTTGATCATGTGATGTTTTTGGGGCATGTTGTTAGCAAAGATGGAATTTCTGTTGACCCGCAGAAAATTGAAGCTGTAGTAAACTGGCCTAGACCAACCAATGTGACTGAAGTCCGAAGCTTTTTGGGACTAGCCGGGTATTACAGAAGATTTGTCAAAGATTTCTCCAAAATTGCTTTACCGCTGACTCAGTTGACACAGAAGGGGATATCATTTGACTGGACTGACCAAAGGGAATCAGCATTCCAGGAGTTGAAAACTAGACTTGTGACTGCACCAATTCTGACTCTACCTACAGGTACGGATGGTTATACTATTTTTAGTGATGCTTCTCATAAGGGTTTGGGATGTGTTTTAATGCAGAATGGGAGAGTTATTGCTTATGCTTCCCGACAGTTGAGACCGCATGAAAAGAATTACCCAACCCATGATCTTGAACTTGCTGCAGTAGTATTTGCATTGAAAATCTGGCGTCACTATTTGTATGGAGCAACATGTGAAGTGTACACCGACCACAAGAGCCTAAAGTACTTTTTCACACAGAAAGAACTGAATATGAGACAGCGGAGATGGCTTGAACTGATCAAAGATTATGACTTACAGATTTTGTACCATCCGGGAAAAGCCAACACCGTTGCCGATGCCTTGAACCGAAAGTCAATTGCCAACTTAGCTTGTTTGCTTACCGGACAGAAAGAACTGCTTCATGATCTGGAAAAGTTTGAAATTGAAATTGTTTTGAAAGAACAAGGCGGAACCTTAGCTGCTATTTCTGCTCAACCAGCTTTGATTGAAGAAATTAAAGAAAAACAGCAACTGGATGATTACTTGAAGAAAATCATTGAAGAAAGGGATTCAAAACCGAAACCGGGATTTGAATTTGACAACAATGTACTGAAATTTCAAGACAGACTGTGTGTACCAAATGATTCTGAATTGAAAAGAAGAATTCTGCAAGAAGGCCACAGTTCGAAGTTTTCGATTCACCCGGGGAATACGAAAATGTATCAAGACTTGAAACAGAATTTTTGGTGGCCAGGAATGAAGAAGGAAATTGCCGACTTTGTGTCCAAATGTCTTCATTGCCAACAAGTCAAAGTTGAACATCAACGACCTGCTGGATTACTGCAACCTTTATCCATACCAGAGTGGAAATGGGAGCATATCACGATGGATTTCATTGTTGGATTACCTCGCTCCAGGAAAGGTATGGACTCTATTTGGGTTATTGTTGATAGACTGACTAAATCTGCACACTTCCTACCTGTCAAGACAATTTATAATGCGGACAGATTGGCTGTTATCTATATTGATGAGATTGTTAGACTGCATGGAGTGCCTGTATCTATTGTTTCTGACAGGGATTCGAAGTTTACATCGAGGTTCTGGCAGAGCCTACAGACTGCATTGGGTACTGAATTGAGGCTGAGTAGTGCCTATCATCCTCAGACAGACGGACAGTCAGAAAGGACCATCCAGACTCTAGAGGATCTACTGAGAATGTGTGTCCTTGATTTCCAGGGAAATTGGGAAAGTCATTTGCCATTGGCTGAATTCGCCTACAACAACAGCTATCATTCGAGTATTGGAATGGCGCCTTTCGAGGCATTGTATGGCAGAAAGTGTAGATCTCCAATTTGCTGGGCAGAAGTTGGAGATGGGCCGTTACTTGGGCCCGAGATTGTATACGAAACGACTGAGAAAGTGAAACTGATACAACAGAGACTGAAAACTGCACAGAGTAGACAGAAAAGTTATGCAGATGTCAGAAGACGGGATAGAGAGTATGAAGTGGGTGATCACGTGTTTGTGAAAGTGACACCAATGAAAGGCCAGACTCGTTTTGGAGTCAAAGGCAAGTTAGCGCCGAGGTATGTCGGACCGTATGAAATTATTGAGAAAATCAATCCGGTGGCGTATCAAGTTGCACTTCCTCCTAAAATGGAGCATATGCATAATGTCTTCCACATTTCGATGTTGAGAGACTATCTTCGAGATCCGTTCCATGTGATTGAGCCTACTCGGATAGTGTTGAGTGATGACTACACTTACGAGGAACGGCCTATACAGATTGTAAACAGACGGATCAAGAAACTGAGAAACAAAGAGATTCTGCTAGTGAAAGTTGACTAGCAGAACCACGGTGGTGTGTATGCCACTTGGGAAAGGGAAGATGACATGGCAAGGAGATATCCTGATTTGTTTCCACTGGATCCTGTTTTCTTCCAAACTGAAGGTAACTCGAGTTTAGAGGACTAAACTCCTTATAAGGAGGGGAGACTGTAACGACCCTCGTACTGATTACCAGTAACCACTGAATTATATACTGATTATCGCTAAACTGAATTGCTAATGACTGATAATCGAATTGATTAAAGTACTGGATAGATCGATTGAAATCGAAACTGAAATTGAATAAGTTTAGTTATTGAATTGCATATTGCATCTGTTTGATTGATTGATTAATTGTTTGAATTTGTGTGTTTAACTGCTAATTGAAGGCCTTATCGGCGGCCGATTTAGTAACCGTTTGATGTTTTAGAATCAGTAGAATATCTCTGAATTTATGGTATATTTATCTGAAAATTGATTAGGAATGATTAAATCAGATTAAATTAAGTCAATTAAAGAGTTTGTCATAATTACCGAAATGCCATTTTGAGTGGACCTTGTCTACTTTCATCACTTGAGCCTTAGAGACTTGATTAAAACATTTGATCAGCCTTATTCTTCACTCTTAGCCGACCAAACAAGGGAGTAGAGAGAGAGAGAGAGTTCATTTTGAAGAATTTAGCTCATTTGTTGATTTTGCTTGGAGATTGTTAGAGGACTGGCATAGATTGCTAAATTGGACTCTTGGACCTTGGAATTGAGACTTAGGTAAGGATTATAACCTTTCAAATGTTGATTTTATGTTGTCTCTTGCATCATCCATGCTAAATTGTTGAGTTAGAGTGCTAAGAGGTTGGATTATGTTAGAATTGTTGCATGCATGTTGAATTTGTTGATTTTTGAGGTTGAATTCATGGTCAATTGGTACATGCAAGCTCATATTCATATTTAGTCCATGTTTTCATTTCATTTGCCAACTATTGAGCTCACTAGAGCAAGATTTAAAGATGGAATTGGGTTTAAAACTCATGCATTGCATGTTTTGAAAATGCTCTTAAAAATGGGTTTGAAATTGTATTTAATTGACTCACCTTTGGGGCTTGAATTCTCAAATTGGCTTTTGAAACTTGTTATATATTGAGTTGGGATGTATTCCCCAGAATTTGGGCCCAAGAGGTTGAGTTTTGGATGGTTGAATACTTGGTTCGAACTTGGGAGACAAATCTGGAAATTCCAGATTTGGCTTCCTCGCTCGAGCGAGCCCTTTGATTTTGCAATCTCGCTCGAGCAAGCATCGAGCAACCATCGCGCGTAAAATTTCAGCAACCAGTACTTTTACTGTTCATACAGATCGCTCGAGCGAAGGATTTCTCGCTCGAGCGAAGCCTTTGATTTTGGAAGCTCGCTCGAGCGAAGGAAGGCTCGCTCGAGCGAGGTGCCTATTTTCAGCAACTTTTGAAAAATGCCTTCCAAGTGTAATTTTGCATCCTCATCTCATCCTAGGCATTCTTAGGCCTAGTTTAAGGCATCTTAATGAGGATTTAGACATAGAACCACACCGAGGAAATTTAGGGATTTAATTAACATCCTTTCCAACTGTAAACTTAGTGTGTGTTCTATTCTGTTAATTGTTTAGGGTTGGCTCTCGGGGACACGCTCTAGCTGCTAATAGCCCAATCTCTGTGAGTAACAGACTGTGTAAAGATATGTTCAAAATGGTTATCTTTTGAATACTGAACTGAAATGTTTATTGAACTGATATTGTTTATTGAATGAATGTATGTCCTGTATTTCGAACTGTATTATGGCATCCTTAGCACCCATTGTTATTGATTGATACAGAGCTCTGTCGGTTTCCTCGTGGAACCATATTGTTATTGATTGATGGCCATCACTATTGTTGGGTCTGTTAAGGCCCGGTCCTTTTGGACCTATTGTTTATAGGCTAATGGATGTACCACATATGACTGATTGATCGAAATACTGATTGATTGAAATATTGAAAGATTGAAATACTGTTTAATGAATTGATTTCATTACTGTAAGGACATTCATTCATAACCTCTTTACACATTATGTTATTCACTGGGCTTTAGCTCACTGTTTATATATATATATATATATGTAGGTTCTCAGCAGCCCGACCGGAGCTAGGAGCGTGGGATTGGTCCCCAGTTTTGTCAAGCCAGCCTATGTGCCTCATTGCGAGGTTCCGTGTTGCCATGCTATGGCTTTGGGGTCTTTTGTATTTCCCCTGACTGTCTCACTGTTTTGTACTGTTGTGGGACTATTGTATAGACTGTTACTGTTTACTGTACTGTCCAAGGGGTTAAGTCCCTGCTTTTACCGACTGTTATGGATGTATATATATAAGTATGCCGTATTGTACTGTACTGTTTTATGTACATGTGAATGAAAAACTTTTTGGCATACAGATTGTCACAGCTCATTGGACACTATTCATTTATTGTTTTGGCTTCCGCCAGGGCCTGAACTCTGTTATATTGTATGATTGTTAAGCAGGCCTTTGGTAATCACGGATTACTGGCCAGTTACGGTGCTAAACCCATAGGGTCGGGTTTGGGTCGTGACAGAGTGGTATCAGAGCGATACTTAACCACGAGTTATACCGCACACACGTGTTCAAGTGAGCTATAGGGTGTCCTAGAAAAGTGATTAGGACATTGCATTAACATGAAAAGTGTGTGCTTATGATTGACTGGATATATGTGAAAATGTTAACCTGTTTAATTGTAAAACTGTCTATAATGATAATTGTTATAACTGCTTATAGTGAAATGGATAATGCAACCACCGCAAATGAAACTGAAGCATCATCCTCTGAGGCCAGAATGGCCAGACTTGAACAAATGATGGGATCTACCTCGTGCTCTCAATCAGTCATATGTGGTACATCCATTAGCCTAATGATGGGACCTAATGATGGGATCTACCTCGTGCCCTCAATCCCTTGAACAAATGATGGGACCTATTGTTTATAGGCTAATGGATGTACCACATATGTCTGCAAAGTGGAAGAACAAAGGGGTTAAGCACAGATCATTGACCGTGCTACAAAAACAAAGCAAGAAAAGGATGCCTAACTTCGGTTGCATAGGGTGCTAATAGGATCTACCTCGGTTTCAACAAGGTGCTTGTTATCTCAGCTCGGCAAGTCATTTTGGTTATCTCGGTTCTACCTATGGGTTTTGTTACTCCGGTTGGGCATCAAGGGGCAGCTTTTTAAGTTAGGTGTAGAAACTGAAAAAGCTGGTTTGGCCCCGAAAGCTTAGTCCGGTTGAGGGCCTAGACTTCTAGTTCGGTGCGTTTTTATTTCGACTAGTGTGAAACAGATGGAGACCTCTGAAACTACTGTGATATGTACAAGTTCTAGTTCGGTTCCAATCTACCTAAATCTTTATATAAGCAAAAACAGTTTCCTAGTCCGGTTGGATGTGTTTTATGGATCAAATGAGTGTTCTACTAACTATTACTTGATATTCAAGAGGTTCTTACGAAGTTCTTTCCAGAAACAAAGCTAAGCATGAAAAGTGTTTTGTAAAAACACCAAACAGACCACAGGAGATTGAACAAAGTACAGAAAACAAACGAAAAAAGAAATAAATTCATGATACTAACCTGGTAGAAAGGGAGAAGAATGAGGTTGAAGCGAACGAAATCAAAACACAAACTTCAGAGATGCAAGGATGAAGAACAGCAAAGCACAGCCCAAGAAAGAGAAGTGAACAGTTTAGTGAATGATTCGCAGAGAGAGGGTTTGTTTGTTTTGTGGAAAGAGAAGGGGCAAAAGGCGGGAACTGTTCAAATTCGCGAAGTACGAAGAACGGCGCGATAGCTGTGATTGGCCAATCAAAGGCTGCCACGTGTCACTAGAAAGGCAATCGATTCAGTTTCTGTGATTGAAACGACGTTTTGACCGGACGTGCACAGCTCGGCTTGGGTTTTCAGCTCGGCCGGAATAGCTAAAGGATTATAGCCCGGCTGGATAAGCTAAAACTTTAGCTCGGTTTATAGACAGGTAATCTCTATCATGCTGCGCAGATGGAATTAAGGGGCAATTGTGAAGGTAATTTATATAGGTAAATTGGGCCAGGCTAAGTAATGGGCCGGTGTGGGCCGGAGTATGAAAAGCAGAGTAAAAAGGCCTCATTCAAGTAGTCCGGTCGCGGAAGTGTGTTATCTCGGTTGCGATTAGCTCGGTCAAGGAAGAATGTTGTATATCGGTTCAGGAGGGCGCTACGGTTAGCCCGGTTGAGTCTTCTAGCCGAAGTAAGAAAAGTTATCTTCCAGACTGTTCTGAGTTAGTTCCGCAAGTATCTTCTATGGATAGCTCGGTCGTGGTGTGGGAAGCCGATGTAGAAGACGGTAAAGCAGGGCCGAAGTAGCGTATAAGTTGGTCACTCCAGTTAGTCTGACATGGCAATGTTACTTCGGTCGTAAGGTAGTTCGGCTGTGGTAAAACCATCTCACTTGGTTTAAGCAGTGAGGGGGGTGTTGAGAGAAGCGTTATCTCTCAGAAGTATGAATCCTAGGAGGACTCTACGTGGAGGAGTAAGAGTCCTACTAGGATTGTGTCACACGAAACCTATAAAAGCTCACCAATATCACCTTTGGAGAGGTAATGCAACTTTGCTCCCTGAATACATAGAGTTTTCGCCTATTTGTCTTGTTGACTGACTTAGGCATCGGAGAGGTTTCCGGCACACACCCGCCGGCTAGCTCACGTTTGTGTTTTCAGGTAGTGGAACGACGTCGTACGGAGAAGCGCAGACTTGATCAACAGGATTATACGAGAAGGTGTATTTCTTTCCCGTACAAATATATAACAATTAAAAAATATAAAAAAATCAAAAATTAAAAATGATCTATAGTGGTGATCAAATTAAGAAAATGATTTTAGGGTTTGCAGAATGTTCAATTGGTCTGACCTCTAAAAAATTAGTAAATATAGTTAACTAATATTTAATGAGATTGTTTTAGAGGTAATACCTAGCAGCCTAGCAGGATCAAAGTTATCGAAGTATTATTTGAGGAGTGGGTTGAAGATTGAGGTTACTGATACTCTTTTTTTTTTTTTTCTTTCTATTTTTTATTTATTCTACAATTTTGATTGATTGAATTCAACAAAATAGATAGAATAATGCTAGGGATCCTAAATATTTTACTAAATATTCTACCAAATGTCTCACATGGGTGTGAGATGTGGGTTTACCAAATGTTAAATAAATTTTCTTTTATAATATAAACAAATTTTTTGTCATAAATTAGTTTCAAAAATAATTTTTAATTATTTATTTTAATCCGTACATAGCACGGGTATTATGCTAGTTGTCAATAAAGACAAAATAAGTTAAAATAATTAATAAGAGAAAATGTCACATCCAATCCATAATTTTTTTTTTCTCATAACCATCAAATCAACTATAAAAATAAAAAAATAATAAAAAAATTAACTATCTTTCCAAACATAATTTTTTAATCAAATTAAAATAATCAAAAAAATTAAAATCAGCATGGTATAACGATAACGAGGTGTTTTGAGAAAATGGTTAAAAGCTGATTTTTTAATTTTTTAAACTCTTTTTACTATTTTATGTAAGAAATAATATGACCGAGAGTAAATTAAAACCTAACTTTTAACTTTTTAACTTTTGTCCCAAAATAGGCCAACTTAAGATCCTCCTATATTATAGTTAAACGGTCCAGATCAATGGAATCTGGTTGACGCGTGTCCGGCACAAAGACAAATCGTGTGGGCATGTCTTATTATTTTGGAATCTGGTTGACACATGTCCGCCGCTTCAGTTGCAAGTTGATGGTGAAGCTCTTAGCTAAATAAAGCATTTCCAGCTTTTCTCATTACTCCGACGTGGAATCCATGTCCATCAGATTAATAATGTTAATAATGTTGAATATCCTTTGAAGCCACTAACAAAAGTAACATATTAATAATGTTGAATATCACCAAACTACTAGGTCTGCCTTTACTATTAAAATTTTCTAGATCAATGACCACTTCATTATTCTCATGCACAGTGATGAACTGCGATGATTGTTCTTTCATGATTTCAAACAAGCCTTCTGCAATGGTCATCAATTGTAATTGGCTACATTTATCCTATAATTGAAACATTATTTTGAAACTAACAACGAACAATACTTATTGTAAGCCATATTATACCAAAATCAAATCTTTGATCTGCAAACTCAAAATGGGTGTTGAATGTCAGAATCTATGGTTTTGTATGGTTCAAATATTTTGTAAAATTCAACATTTTGAATAATGTCGAAAATATTAAATTTATCATTAATGGATTGTTCATCATTTGTAGCCATTGTTGGCTTTAAATTACACTTTATAACCACATTATTTGCATTATTCTCTAGACTAAGAGTTGCAACAAATGGTTGATTTTTTCGTTCACACATCAATGGATTAGAAACATCTTTTGAATATCCAAAAAGCATCAGTTGATTTTTTTCTTTTAAACAATAATGGGTAGGAAACATTTTTCAAAAATCCATATTGCATTTCCTCTTTGTGAAATTGCCCGCTACCACAAAATTTATGTTCTCATGACCTTTTTTTTGTGGTTTTTCAACCATAACAATTGATGGAATGACTTTTTCATAATGCACAATCTTTAATGGCGTGAGAAGAACAGCTAAAAACTCACAAAATTTGACTTTTGTAACAATTTTCAATATTTCTTTTCATTGATGAATTTCGATCTCAAATCGGTCAATTTGATCAAATTGACCAATCACTTTATCAAAATGATTTTGTGTTTCTAACATCAAATAATATGGTAATGTCGCTATTGTTTAATATTTTTGCCAAATCAATTTCTTCTTATAAATATAAAATTTCATTCACACGTTAACACATTTTATCTTTACAAAATCAAATCATTTAATTTATTTTTCTCAGCATATCATTCCATGAAAATCTACTTATTAAAACATCATGTGACCGTATTTTACAAAATTCTTTCATTTTGTATTTCAATACTTCTTCGAAAGTTGACATACTTCGAATTAGCATGAGCCTTGTTCTAGCACCAAGATATGTTAGTTAAATTTCTGTCAAGCCACAATCGACAAACGATTTGGCTACAAACTTGGTGAACAATACAAATAAATTCCAACTAGTGGTTTAAAAGAAACAAATAAAGGAAGAGATATAAGAAATTGAAGAATAACAAAATATAATTTCATTAATATTCAAAGAAAGTAAAAATTATATCGATGAATAGAATTTTGTTATAAACTAATGCTATTTTACTCTTAAAAATTAATCTAGTCCTAAGATAGGAAAGAGAAATAGATATTTTCTAATTTTATTGATTGATCTTTACTAAATGTGGGACATAACCACCACTGATCACCTATAACTTCCAAAACAATAATATTACGAACTCATAATTAACTGCTCATAAATTACATAGAATTATTATTTTATGATTCAAATTTATTCTATATATAAATTTACACTGTATAAATTTATTTTCCATCACATAATCACTCGTCCAAAAAAATTTGGATGGATAAGTCTGAATTCCCATACTTACTTGCTTCCAAAAACTTTTTGCATTGCCATTTGTCATCCATTCCTTCAATATCACAACTTCCTTTGCAACTTCTAACCTCTCAATTGAGTAAAATAGTGCCGAGTGTCCGGCAGTACAATAAAACAAATAATAATAATAATAATACGATCATAATTAGTCTTAAAAAATGATTTATAGTCTAAATTAACAGATCATAATCAATAAAATTAGATTTAATTACAATTGATAAAAAAAATATTTTATAATGCAAATAAACCCTAACTTGGAGTTTTTTCAAATACCACCACCCCGCCCCCAATGAGTTCGGTGTTCTCCGCCCCGCCCCATTTCTTCTTGTCCACCAAACGGTTTTTGTAGCGATTCTGATTTTTCGTAAGTCTTTATTTATTTATTATTATTATTATTATCTTATTTTATTTTTGACTTTATTAATTGTGTGGTCATATGAAAATTTAATATGGAATTCAATTAGTTTTTTTATCCCTTGTAATCTTTTGAGCATGAAATTTACTTAAACCCTTTGGAAACGTGAACATTTAGTTTAGATTTTGTTTCACTCCTAGGATTTGGTGATGGAATATTGATTGGGGTTTAGTCCTAATTTAATATTTAATTGTCCAAATTTTGGAGCGTGACAGTTTGGTATCAGAGCTTTAGGTTACCCTAGACTTGTGGGAGTTTAGGTGATTCTCGGATTGTGGAAACGTGGGTTAGCTGGTTTAGGTTGGTGGTTGAATTTATTCTAAGTATTTATGAACGAATCTTCTTGTGTGTTTAACTTGAAGGTAATGGCTGGAAGGTATAATTTGAGAAGCGTTGAGCCTAATGGCACAAGGGAAGAAACAACTGCTAACGCAGCGGCGACTGCTACAAAGGCAACCAATATGGTGCAGGTTAATGTGGGGGAGTTGATGGCTCAGTTACTTCAGGTTGTTCAGAACAATAATCAAGGCCAATAGGGAGATCCCTTTTGCTAAGAGAAACAAAGACTTTGGTTATTTGGGAGGTCAAAAATTCTCTGGAGATGGAGGACCCATTGCAGCTGATGCTTGGGTTTAGAAATGCGAGATGGCATTTGGTCACATACAGCTCACCGAGGTCGAAAAACAGGAGTTGGCGACACATCAGCTTGAGGGAGCAGGTCTATTTTGGTGGAACTCGTGGAAAGAGAGTCTAGATTTGACAACTTTGACTTGGGCAGATTTCAAGACTTGTTTTGACCGGAAGTCTGTTCCTGCTGTTATTCAGTCTCAACTAAGTGATGAATTTTTGAAGTTGACTCAAGAGGGAAGAATAGTGATTGAGTATGTCACCAAGTTTAATGAGTTGTCTCGTTATGCCCCTTACTTGGTCGACATGCAGGAGAAGAAGAATGAGAAGTTTATTAAGGGATTGAATCATTACCTGTCTAAGTCCCTTATTCCCTTTGATGCTGAACCGTTTGACAGAGTTCTTGACTTGGCACTGAAGTATGAGGAAAATGAGAAATAGTTTAAAGAAGGAAAGGCCAAGGTCGGAAAGACTTCTAGAGGGAGTCACTTACAACAGTGGAATGAGAACATATACTGACCCTATGATCAAAGGCATAGGGGTCAGCAGTTTTAAAGGCCACAACAGCAGGGTAGTCAAGGAAATTTCAGACCTCAGGGTAATTTCTGGCCCCAGGGCAATTTCCAGCCCCAAGGGCACTATTATCAGAGACAAGGTGGTCCGCGCCCACAGGGTTTGTTACGACCCAAAACCCGCCCCTAAAAGTTTCGGGCATGACCTATTCAAAACAGACTTGAAACCTGATATACATAACATATGGGGCCTGAACGGAAGCACGAAATATGGAAATAATTAAACAAATAAACTCCATTGAGCCACTTCTACATGCCAGGATCTCATTCATCACATGCATTATGGTAGATAGATAAAGTTCCAAACTATATCCCGGAGCATATACATGCACATTTACAGTTCCATCCCTATGATTGGGCGTATACAACAAAATAAACATGAAAGTTAAATACATCAACCTTAAATGGACACCCTAAACAAGCCAACATCTTATACAGTGCCTGGACATATGAAGGTTGACAAAGGAAGGCAGGCGTCTTGGCTAGGACTGACCACCTGATTGGTGACAATGATTAGATGCTTGGTCCGCCTCTGTAACTGACCCTCAAGAATCAAGCAAGCCTTGGTGAGATTCCTCCATAATTTCGGAATTCCAATCGGTTGCAAATGTTCATCTTC
Organism: Camellia granthamiana; assembly: GCA_036172215.1. Lineage (NCBI taxonomy): Eukaryota > Viridiplantae > Streptophyta > Magnoliopsida > Ericales > Theaceae > Camellia > Camellia granthamiana. The sequence goes on from CM069906.1 coordinate 89,799,286, forward strand.
TTGCCTTCTTCACTTCTTGGTGGATGATCTTGCTCAAACCTAAGGGAAATGGAAGTATTTGGGGATCAAAACCCTAGGGTTTTCGGACCTAGGGCAAGAGGGATCAAGAGAGGGGAGGAAAATATAAGAAATGATCTTAAAATCCCGTTTTTAAGTTGCTGTGTTCGCTATTTCCGCTCGAGCGTCCTTATTCCCGCTCGAGCGGACTTGTTCCCAACACAGATTTCAAAACTTCAAACAGGTATAACTGTCCTATCCGGACTCCGTTTTAGGTCGTTCTTGTGTCCAAATTGAAGCTCCGGAAATAAGCTTTCCAATGGTTCTAACCTCACATCCAGATTCAAAGTGTGGAAAAAGAAAAAGGTAAAAGAGTGACGGCTGATCGTAAAATAACTATCCGAATTACATTCTTTGGTCCAATTATACTTTACCATCATATTATCATCTCAATCAATACCCCAAAATAATGTAAGAACATTCCAAACACACTAAGAAGAACATCAAAAATGAGTCCACATGGCTCAGAATCAAACTTAACCAGGCGACCTGCTCGAGCGCCAAACCTTGCGCTCGAGCGTGAAGACCAACAAAGCCGTCCGCTCGAGCGACCACTTCTACGCTCGAGCGGAAAATCACCACTCCCAGAATTTCAGTCTGCCTGCAAAATTACTGGAAACCCCGAAAGTACGCTCGAGCGCCAACTACTCCGTTCGAGCGGAGGGAAAATTTTTCAGATTGTTTGGTGAAGATCACCAATTCCAGTTTCAAAGGCATAACCCAACGGATAGTTCTTCAATTCCAATAACAAACACATTAACCCCTGATTAGAATAAGGATAACTTTCTATATGCACTTTGGGGTCGTTACATTCTCTCCACCTTAAGAAGTTTGGTCCTCCAAACTTGATTTACCTTGTTATACGTTTAGTCCTGTCTGGGACATATAACATTTCTTAATCATTTCATCAACTATCAGACATAATTCAAACTTACAAATAACCCACATTATCATAATTCCTCAAAGGTTAAGGAAACATTTACGACATAATCGCGTTTCAAAGGTATACCTCGTATAATAATTAGACCCATCGTAGCAATTAAGTTCTATATCAATGACTCCATGGCTCTTTGTTCATTATCTGAATTAGACTTATCAGTTCAAATCAAATCTCTAACAGACTCCAAATGCCAACTAAAATTTCATATCAAGAAGTTCATGTTTAGAGTAGAGGATTCATAAAATCAAATGCAGATCAAACCTTAATGGTCATACTTCCCACATTACAGTAAAATAGTACTCATTTTTAAAATCCATGCTGGCTTAAAAGATTTCAAAGTCAACATCATGACATCAAGCACATAATACATTTACCATGAAATTATTATATTCTTGTTCCATAGGTAGTAAAATGTCTCTAACATAGACAAAAACACTTTTCAAAAATATGTACTACATAAAGTTCTTCAAACCCTTCATACGTACATACAATACGTTGTTCAGGGACACTACTCAGAGACTTATCAGGCCTTTCAAAGATATCAGATGATGGAATAATTCTCAATAGCATTAAACTTATTTAAACTTTGACAGAACAACCTCCGATTCAACTTATAACAGATAGGGCAGAATAGCTTAAAGCTCAACATAGAGCTTTCATCAAGTATGCAACAATAAATTATCAAATGAAGAACTCATTCATGCATAGCAAAATATTTCTTTAAGAAATCTTGTCATATCTTGAACATTCGGAGCTTCGTAGCGTATCTAGTCATTTTGGAAAATTATCCAAAAAACGTATCATGTCATAAACTTGTCAGAAGTTCCTAGCATTTTTATCATGTCAGAAAATACTTATCATATTAAACATTTCGTAACCCAAAATATGGATTTCATGAAACATTGTATAGCATCATCATTTTCAACATTATTTACATAAAAGTATCTTTAGGTCCATGGTCAACTTATACAAGGTCATACTTATAAAAAATACCAGATATAATTGATGGTATGACATTTCTAACTAACACGGATCACGTAAGTTTCATTCCAATGATCACTTATTTGCAGATCACAATAAAGGAACAAACCTTGAATTAATTCTCATACAAATATCTCATCCTTAACAATACGTTAGGTTCAGAATGGAAACGCATCAAAACAAAATTATGTCCTTCAAACAAATGACAGTCCACAAAAGAAACACAACTTCCCTATATTACTAAACGTCCATAAAATTCTTCCAAACATTATGTATTCATAAATCATAAGACTTGTATTTATTACCATTACAGGTAACAGTTTCGACATTCTAACTCTTCATCACTAGTTCCATGCTCGTTATCAATCATCAACTATTTCAATCATAATAATTCCTTCATGTTACAGAACTCAACATGTTTATACTTTCCATTAGTCAAATCCACACTCTACAATTTCATATACCTTAGCCTTTGTTTCTTTATACATATCATGTAGAGAAATATTGATTACAAATTACAATTTACACATAGCAAAAACAGATTACAATGGTAAGTGAAATTTCAAATTCCAAAGTTTAAATTTTAGCTTACAGGTTTCCACAAACAAATTACACTCGCTAAGAGAGGTCATTATAGGCATAACTTCTTCTTACAGCCAATCATACCCAACACAATTTCAGTTAGCACACAACCACATCTTATCTAAAGACTCATATGCAGTAAGTGCACGAAATTACAGATCTAAACATTGTTGTGACAAGGGAGACTCTATCATTTTCTTTAGTCTTAGGAAAGTCCATTCTTAGGGTTTAATCACTTCGTCTAAACAGATGATAAGCAATTTCCAATACGTAAATAACAACCGACAACATACATCGTATTTAATTATTGACATATAGCTTGTCTTACCGGTCAGCTCGAACCCTTACCACGCTTCCGCTGCGCAATTCTGTTGATTTAAACCCATCTGCATGTCTTGCCATATTCTGTATAACAACCACTCACAATATGCACAAAGAATATACAATGGACATGGGTTATAATCGTTAGCGTTAACAGATTGCCCTTTTATGTTGCTATCACTTCTTTTCGTATGCACTAAGAATTTAATACAAGATGCCTAAGTCTTTTCTAGACATCCTAAAGCTCAATGGATCGTGTGTGAGATAGCAACTCGTGCTCTGATACCACCTGTCACGACCCAAAACCCGCCCCTAAAAGTTTCGGGCATGACCTATTCAAAACAGACTTGAAACCTGATATACATAACATATGGGGCCTGAACGGAAGCACGAAATATGGAAATAATTAAACAAATAAACTCCATTGAGCCACTTCTACATGCCAGGATCTCATTCATCACATGCATTATGGTAGATAGATAAAGTTCCAAACTATATCCCGGAGCATATACATGCACATTTACAGTTCCATCCCTATGATTGGGCGTATACAACAAAATAAACATGAAAGTTAAATACATCAACCTTAAATGGACACCCTAAACAAGCCAACATCTTATACAGTGCCTGGACATATGAAGGTTGACAAAAGAAGGCAGGCGTCTTGGCTAAGACTGACCACCTGATTGGTGACAATGATTAGATGCTTGGTCCGCCTCTGTAACTGACCCTCAAGAATCAAGCAAGCCTTGGTGAGATTCCTCCATAATTTCGGAATTCCAATCGGTTGCAAATGTTCATCTTCTTACCTTCTTCACTTCTTGGTGGATGATCTTGCTCAAACCTAAGGGAAATGAAAGTATTTGGGGATCAAAACCCTAGGGTTTTCGGACCTAGGGCAAGAGGGATCAAGAGAGGGGAGGAAAATATAAGAAGTGATCTTAAAATCCCGTTTTTAAGTTGCTGTGTTCGCTATTTCCGCTCGAGCGTCCTTATTCCCGCTCGAGCGGACCTGTTCCCAGCACAGATTTCAAAACTTCAAACAGGTATAACTCTCCCATCCGGACTCCGTTTTAGGTCGTTCTTGTGTCCAAATTGAAGCCCCGGAAATAAGATTTCCAATGGTTCTAACCTCACATCCAGATTCAAAGTGTGGAAAAAGAAAAAGGTAAAAGAGTGACGGCTGATCGTAAAATAATTATCCGAATTACATTCTTTGGTCCAATTATACTTTACCATCATATTATCATCTCAATCAATACCCCAAAATAATGTAAGAACATTCCAAACACACTAAGAAGAACATCAAAAATGAGTCCACATGGCTCAGAATCAAACTTAACCAGGTGACCCGCTCAAGCGCCAAACCTTGCGCTCGAGCGTGAAGACCAACAAAGCCGTCCACTCGAGCGACCACTTCTACGCTCGAGCGGAAAATCACCACTCCCAGAATTTCAGTCTGCCTGCAAAATTACTGGAAACCCCGAAAGTACGCTCGAGCGCCAACTACTCCGCTCGAGCGGAGGGAAAATTTTTCAGATTGTTTGGTGAAGATCACCAATTCCTGTTTCAAAGGCATAACCCAACGGATAGTTCTTCAATTCCAATAACAAACACATTAACCCCTGATTAGAATAAGGATAACTTTCTATATGCACTTTGGGGTCGTTACAGGGTTATCAAGGACAATGGCAGCAGGTGCCACAGTTAGGTTATCATCCTCTCGTACCTCAGTTAGAAGGACCCCCACCTATGAGACCAGTAACACCTCAACCAATCAATAGGATGTGTTTTGGGTGTCAGCAATTGGGGCATGTAATCAAGGATTGCTCTCAGAGACAGCAGGCGCAACAGGGTCAGGTAGCTCCAGCCAGGGCATTTGCAGTGATGCCAAGAACTGACAAAGTGCAAGGTACTTTTAATCTCTATCAAGAACCCATTAGAGTACTTTTTGATACTGGTGCCTCTCATTCTTTTATATCTAGACAGTTTGTAGAAAGAGAACATATTATAACTACCTCCTTGTCTAGACCTATTCGTGTCGAGACCCCTTTAGGAGGGGCAATTACTCTTTATGAGATGTGTAAAGATTTTGAGATTGACTTTGCGGGCAGAGTCTTGTATGTAGACCTAATTGTTTTAGGGTTTGAGGGATTTACAATTATTTTAGGTATGGATTGGCTGTGAAAATATTTTGTGACTCTAGATTGTGCTGGAAATATTGTAAATATAAATATTCCCGGTATGCCACTGCTTACCCACACTTTTAGCGATGGAGAAGAGTCGGTGATAATGAGTTTTCTGTGCTCGTTTGAAATTCCTAAGCAGGATATTAGTGAGGTAGATGTGGTACGTGAGTATAAGGATGTATTTTAGGAGATACTTGGACCTCCACCTCGACGAGTAGTAGGATTTCGTATTGACCTAGTGCCGGGAATTGCACCGATTTCTAAGGCGACATACAGAATGGCGCCTAAAAAGGTTGTGGAGATGAAGAAGCAGCTGGAAGAGATGCTTCAGAAAGGGTTCATTCGTTCAAGTAACTCCCCGTAGGGAGCACCCGCGATCTTTGTCTCCAAGAAAGATGACACTCTCCGTGTGTGCATAGATTATAGAGAGCTAAACAAAGTAAATATCAAGAACAAGTATCCGTTACCTAGAATTGATGACTTGTTTGATCAGTTGAAGGGGGCAGCCATGTTCTTTCAGTTTGATCTCAGAACGGGTTACCATCAGATGGGTATGTCAGAGGAAAGTATACCGCTTACTGCTTTTCGGACTCGGTATGGGTTGTACGGGTTTCCTGTAATGCCTTTTGGTTTGACAAATGCTCCTGCCTATTTCATGGACTTGATGAACAAAATTTTTTAACCGTATCTAGATAAGCTCGTGATTATCTTCATAGATGATATCCTAGTGTATTCTAAGAATGAGGAAGAGCACAGAGAACACTTGAAAGTCGTGTTGCAGACTTTGAGGGAGCAACAGTTATATGCTAAGTTTAGTAAGTGTCATTTTTGGGAGAAAGAAGTTTGATTTTTGGGACATGTTGTATCCAATCAGGGGATAGCGGTAGATCCTGAAATAGTTGTTGCGGTCCAAGAATGGAAACAGCCCACGAACCCTACAGAGGTGAGAAGTTTTTTAGGACTAGTCGGTTATTATAGGAGATTTATAGAGAAGTTTTCCACTATTGCAGTACCCATGACCAAGTTGACCCGCAAGAATGTGAAGTTATTATGGACAGATGATTGTGAGAAAGCTTTCTAGGAGTTATAGCAACGGTTAACTACAGCTTCGGTGTTAACTATACCAGTACAAGGGGAAAAGTTATTAGTGTTTACTGATGCGAGTGGAACTGGATTGGGATGTGTGTTGATGCAGTATTAGAAGGTTGTATCTTATAGTTCTTGACAGTTAAAACCTCGTGAGAGACGATACCCTACTTATGACTTAGAGTTGGCAGCAGTTGTTTTTGCGTTAAAAGTGTGGCGACACTACTTGTTTGGAGAGCGCTTTGAGTTGTACACAGATCACAAGAGCTTCAAATATCTTTTTTCTCAAAAAGAATTGAACATGATGCAACAAAGGTGGGTTGAATTTGTCAGTAGTTATGATTTCGAGATCCTTTACCACCTGGGAAAAGAAAATGTGGTCGCAGATGCACTTAGTCGACAATATGGGATTATAGCTTCTTTGATGATTCAAGAATGGAAGTCGTTGGAGTTAATTTCGATGCATGATGTTCAACCAATAGAGAGTGTTGAGAGGGCATACATTGGTAGTTTGACCGTGCAGCCAACGTTACTGGGTAAAGTTCGTTAGATGCAAAATTTAGATGGGTTTCTCGTGAGCAAGCTCGATGACCTTATAGTGGATTTGATCGATGATTGTCCTACTGATTGGTCTGTGGACTCAGATGGGGGATTGCGATTCAAGGGCAAGTTGTGTGTACCTAACATTGTTGAATTGAGAAGAGAGATTCTAGATGATGCCCATAGGTCCCGATATACCATTCACCCTGGTGGGACTAAGATGTATCATGACCTGAAGAGGACGTTTTGGTGGCAAGGTATGAAGAAAGACGTAAGAGAGTATGTTTCTCGATGTTATGTGTGCCAACAGGTTAAGGCAAAACACCAACGATCGTTTGGACCTACTTGGAAATGGGAGTGCATCTCTATGGATTTCGTGGATGGATTGTCGCGGTCTAAGCGAGGCAATGAATCTATTTGGGTGATAATGGATCGACTCACCAAGTCTGCTCAGTTTATTCCAATCAGTGTTCACCGAACTGTGGATAAACTGGCTAGGTTACATATTCGAGAGGTGGTGCGACTTCATGGCCTACTAGTTTCTATAGTTTCAAATAGTGATCCGTTGTTTGTGGCAGATTTTTGTGAGAGCTTTCAGTATGCTTTGGGTGCTAGGTTAGAATTGAGCACAGCTTATCATCCTCAGACGGATAGGCAAACTGAGCAGGTAAATCAGATCTTAGAGGATATATTGAGAGCTTGTGTCCTCAATCTTGGTGGTAGTTGGGAAGAACACTTGCCATTGGTGGAGTTGCTTATAATAATAGCTATCACTCTAGTATCGGGATGGCACCTTTCAAGGCTTTGTATGGGAGGCCATGTCGATCACCTGTTTGTTGGATAAAAGTAGGAGATGTGCCATTGTTAGGGCCAGAATTGGTGTGAGAGACCATAGAGAAGGTGAACATTATTCGGGGGACGTATTAAAACTGCATAGAGTCGTTAGAAGAGTTACGCTGATAGAAAACGTAGGGGGTTGAGTTGAATGTTGGAGATTTTGTGTTTTTGAAGGTTTCGCCGATGAAGGGTATCATGTGGTTCGGAAATAAAGGAAAGTTGGCACCTAGATTTGTGGGACCATACGAGATCACTGAGAGGATTGGTAATGTTGCTTACAAATTAGCTGTACCACCTGCTTTAGCTATGATTCACAATGTGTTCTATGTATCTTTATTGCGAAAGTGTGTGCAAGACCCTTCCCAGGTAGTATCGCCAGAGGTGTTGGAGATTAGTGACGATCTAACGTATGTGGTGCGACCGGTTACTATTCTAGACCGGGATGTAAAGCAATTGCGGCGCAAGAAAGTGAACTTGGTGAAAGTTCAATGGAGTGAGGATGAAAATGATATCACTTGGGAATTGGAAGCGAAAGTTCGGCAGATGCACCTAGAGCTTTTTGTTTAGAACTCTCTCCTATCGAATCTCGAGACGAGATTCTTTTAAGGTGTGTATATTGTAGCGACCCTGATTTTTCATAAACTTTTATTTATTTATTATTATTATCTTATTTTATTTTTAACTTTATTAATTTAATGTGAAATTTAATTAATTTAATGTGTTATTTAATTATAGGTAATTAATCCGAATATTGATATATTTATATTGTAATAAAAAAAAAGTCTTTTATATATTGATAAAATATATATTATATTTATTTATGTTTTAATTATGTTGTCTTTGTATTATATAATATAATAACTACTAGGTTATATGATAGGTGATTAGGTTATAAACTAAAGACAAGAAAAGAGAAACAGAGAGCAAGCCGTGAGAGAGGGAGAGTAGCCGTGTGTGTGCGTGTGTGAGACAGAGAGAGGGAGAGAGTAATCAAAGAAAAAGAGAGGTCCTGCGGCTTTGTGTGTGAAAGAGAAAGGAGAGGAAGAAAAGAGTTAAGGTTTTATTTTGGTGGCTTTATTAATCTTTTAAATATTTTTTTGATCTTTAAAAATATTATTGTGAGTACAAAATCCACTTCCTTTTATTTATGTTTAATTCGTTGTTTTATTTATTTATTTTTATTTTTTTGATATTAGTTTGATTTTGTATTTACATAAAGATGATAGATTAATTTTAATTATTTTGATTAGTTGTGTATGTAAGGTTTAGGATTTTTAGATGATTGATTGATTTTAATTATTTTGATTAGTTGTGTAGGCAAGGTTTCGGATTTTTATATGTGTTTCATTTATGGTTGTAATCACACTCATGGTTATATAAAATTAAAATAAATTAGGAACCAATAGAGAAATTCCTTACACTCTACCATGACTCCATGGATTGTTGTTTTATTTGAGTGTTGGTGAGAAAAAGTATATATAAAAAAAAAAAGTGAGGATTATGAGATTTATTTAAATACCTTAGGCTTGGCATTGTTATATTTATTCTCATGAGTAAGATGTTTTGTATATGTATATTGTTGTCTCGTTCTCATGAGTAAGCGAATGCTTTGATTTACACGCTTACGTATATGCTAACCATCTGGGGAGTGTGAGTCAAACTCGGAACGATATCCCCGTGCAAGTTTGGCTTCGGAGCGGTGTTAGGTATACGGGAGGCACATGGAATATATGTGTAGGTCGGAAGTGGAGGCCGAAGTGGTGGAGTTAAGGTACAAAGAATTTAATTATGAGTTTATTGGTATAGTGTGGATTGTATTGTTTTGTACATTTTAAAAAATAGTAAACGACCTCGATAAGTTATAAAATTTAAATAGAGGCATGTATACGTAATTCTAGATAAGTTTTGTGTTTTAACTTTTTATTACAAAGATCGATTAAAACTTATAATCGGATGATCTTGGTTATAGTAGTTTTGATTCATTTTAGCAATACAGATTTTAGAGGCTATTTTAACGCACGAAATGAGCTTATTTTTATTGGTTTCACGTAAACTGAAGTAAAACATTATTTTGAACACTTTACGTGTTTTAAACTTTTCCGAAAAAATTCATCTTACAGCAGTTTCTTTTTGTTTTCAGTTCCAGATTTTTCGATCGAATTTCAATTAGGATTTTCTATTAAGTTTTTTTTCTCTCAACTTGTTCAGTTTCTACTAAATTCATCTGTGCTACCTTTTAGGAAACTTGATTCTGTACAACTTTTGTTCTTTGAGTTTTGGTCAATTCGAATTATTTAAGCATGAAATGATACATTTTTATACTTTTTCAGCAAGTTACTTATGATTAAATTATACTAACTTTATTTTTTTTTGCAGAATGATGGGTCTTACTAACTTTTTATGCAGGTCTGACCTACCATATTTTTATTTTTATTTTGTTTATTTTATACTCAATTTATATTTCGTTGTGTACGAGCAAGAAACTAAATGCCACCGTATCTCGAGAAACTACCTATTCGTCTCGGTGCGGATGGAACTACTTGTCTTGTCCCGTAACAAGAATTAAATGTATTTTGTTTGTGTCTGGTGGACACGTGGGTGTTAAATCTTGTACTCATACCAGTATACTTATATACTGACCCGTTTTGTCTTTTGGCAACTCGGGTGTGTTATGTTTGAGCGCAGCCAAGCTTCCTTTGCAGGATTAGTTGGGACTAGGCCTGTAAATGGATCGGATTCGGATCGGATCTGCCAAAATCCGAATCCGATCCAATTAAGTCAAACCCGAATCCGATCCGAATCCGTTTAGTCTATATCCGATTATAGATATCCGAATCCGAATCCGATGATTTCGGATATCCGATCCGATAATCCGATCCGATCCATTTATTTATTTATTGAGCTACAATTTTATATAATTTGATTTTTAAATTTTTTTTTTCATTTTGGGTTTTTTTTCATTCAAATTGAGAATAATCGGATCGGATTATCGAATTATCGGATCGGATCAGATTTTTGCAGATTCAATCCGTTTAATAAACGGATTAAACGGATTCGGATTATCGGATTATCGGATCGGATTTTTTGTAAACGGATTCGGATTATCGGATCGGATTCGGATCGGATTCGGATTAAATCCGATCCATTGACAACCCTAGTTGGGACTATGGTGGTGACAAGAAATAACCATAATCGTAGGACATGTCTCTTGGATTCTTTTGTTTTCTTGAACTTAAGATTGATATTAGTTTATGTATTTATTATTATTTTTTTTATGACTTTAGTATTTGAATAATTTGGCATGATTTGTAACCTTACGCTATTTAAGTTATTTTAACTATTTATTGTTACTTTAATGTTGGAGGTATTGGTTAGTTATGAATTTATGGTGGATTATTTGATTGGCGTTTTATTAGTTTTTTTATCCTTTGTAATCTTTTGAGCATGAAATTTACTTAAATCCTTTGGAGACGTGAACATTTAGTTTAAATTTTATTTCACTCTTAGAATTTGAACGATAAAATATTGATTAAAATTTAATATTTAATTATCTAAATTTTAGGACATGACAGTTCTATCACTTCAGTTCATGTCTTCATAAAGAAACACAAAAAAGACACTACCCACTACAAATAAAAAAAATTCTAGAATCTTCTAGGCTTGAAATCTCTTCAAGACTGCTAAGAATTTTTTTTAGGAAAATAATCTCTTACTGTTGCTGAACAGTGTGAAGAAGTTCAATACACTAATTCATCCGATCACGTTCGGTATACAAGCCTACATGTCTTGTTTGGGAAGTTAACTTTTTGATTATTTTAGTCTAATTAAAATAATTATATTTTGAAAAGTTGGTTGGCTCTTTTAGCAACTTTCAATTTTTGTCAAAAAAATCAGAAAATCACTACAAGTTATCACATCATTTTCTCTGTTTTTTTGCATATCTTTTTATAAAAAATAAAAAAGTTAATAAAATAACATATTCTCAAATGAGGTCTGATTAGATGGTTATAAGAAAAAAAATAAAATAATTATAAATTGGATGTGATATTTTGTCTTATTAACTATTTTAATATTTTTGTCCTTTAATTAATTATTTTAACACAACCCTCTTTCCAAACACCCCATAGTCACACCACTTTTAGACACTAATCAAAGTTGTTATATTCTCATATACTTTACTTTCTATTATTTAAGTTTGATTGTGAGAATTTTTTTACCTATTTGATTATCAAAAAAAATAGAATTCTGTACTTCTGTTGGATCCTCTCTATTTCTTGATTGAGCTTGTATAGATGATGCTTTGTAGAGTCGATAGTAGTACATCGTGTGGAACAAAGTAAGGACCCTTCTCATCTCTTATAAGTCATCCGACGAAAATGACTTTCTGAATGGAATAAAAAAAATTGAGAATCTCTTCTTTAAAGATTGTGATGAGTCGATGTGGATTGATGGTGTAAAAACACTTTCTGATGTCGAACTCCAAAAACCAGGAAGAGAATGATATGAGTGTGCTTAAAATAGCTTTTTGGTTCCTTCAATTTTTTTTAACATGTTATCATTTCACTATTTTGGCTCTCCAATGTAGGTGTTGCTCTTCACCTATCAATCTTAGATATTTGAAATACATTAATTTACGTGAAATTATTTACCTTTTAGGACATAATACTAATTTACCTTGAATGGGTAAAAATTTCACATGAAACTAATTGTGATTTTTCATTTACATGTTTTTTAATTGAACTTTAAAATTAAGTAAATTAGGAAGCGCATAATGTAAGAGGATAATTTTTTTTTCTCCATTCTTAGTTATAGATTGGACTACATTTATATTATTATGAAAGTTGGAAGACTTAAATAAATAAAAATTAAAAGTTTAAGATTTACACTTAAAGTTCAAATGCTGCATTAAAAACTAAAATAGAGTTGGAGGGCTTAAATTAAAGAATTAAGTGCCATTTTGGCACGTTGGCAAAAAGCCAACGTTTTGATTATGGCAACAAAAACGCCAGCATTGGTAAAACGCCAAGACACCCATTTGGGAAGACCAAAAACGCCACCCCCAAATTTACCAAATTATCCTCTAGAAAATTTTAATTAATTAATTCAAAAATCAAAAAGTAAGGATATTTTAGTCATTTTGGAATGATGTGACACTTTTAAAAAATATTAAATCAAAAATAAAAAAAGTCAACTTTT
>CM069906.1:89812214-89854270 GCA_036172215.1 Camellia granthamiana
CAAGCTGCATTGTGGCTGTCGTCAGTTCATGCACCAAAGATGAATGTGTGCTAGCGTGCACCATTTGAGTTCACATTGCATTGATTGCCTATAAAAAAAAAAAAATCACAATTTGCAATTCATGCACTGAGTTCTGAGTAACCAAGTACAATTCTCTCTCTCTCTCTCTCTCTCTCTCATCTTCATCGAATTCAACCACCTTACTCTCCTCTCAATTGATTGCCCTTAACACCCCCCCCCCCCCCAAAAAAAAAAAAAAAAAAAAAAAAAAAAACACACACACACAAATCTTGTACAGGATACCATTAACTGCAAAGTATCCATTTCCAATCTTTTGCTTTCATCCACCTCATAGCTCCTGCATTCCTCCTAACCCAGTGGTGGTCTTAAGTCCTAGTATGTACAATAGGTAATAATAGGAAACGTATTAGAGTGGTGTTGATTATCGAACAAAATAATTTGAGTTTGATCACCATAGTTGTTCACTCATGATACAAGACATACATTATACAATAATGGGTATCATTTATTCTGTAACAGTAAATAACACATCCAAGTAAAAGATTAAATCAACTTTCGTACCATAATATTCATGCTTTCTTTTTCCTATTTTTCTTTTCCTTCCTTTTAAAGTCGTCGCTATATGAAGGGCTCATGATTCAACCGGAAATTGTGCTATTTTCCCTGCGTGGCATTTGTGTTAGTATTGCTCACTATAGTGAAGAGCTTCTTTAATGAGCCTATCAAAGTTATTGTAGGATAACCCTCCAACATCAGTTGCTTCTTCTGCTTCCTTCTTCAATTTGAGAGCTTTCTTTCGCATTTGCTTCCCCTTATCCCCTTCCAACATTTCATTAATAAGCGCTACAATTTCATTGCGCTTCACATCATGATTAACCTCCATTCCAATCCCCCACTCGGTGCATGCATATCGACAATTTGTTTGTTGCTCAGCAAAGAAAGGCCAACAAATTATGGGTACTCCTCCACATATGCTTTCCAATGTAGAGTTCCAACCACAATGTGTTAGAAAGACACCAATTGATGGGTGGGAAAGTACTTGTTCTTGTGGGCACCAACTTGCTAGCAATCCTCTATCTTTAGTCTCCTCAACAAAGTCTTCAGGCAAGATTGCTGAATCGCCCATTACAATATCAGGTCGAACGATCCAAAGAAATGGGTGCTTACTCTTTGCAAGCCCCCATGCAAATTCCTTCAGATGTTGGTCTGTCATGACGGTTACACTTCCATAGTTGACATAAACAACAGAGTTTGGTTCCTTTGTATCAAGCCATTGGAGGCATTTCGTGTCTTCCTTCCATAAACTTGAATTAAGTGACTTGAATTCACCATCAATCACCTGCTTGGATAGCAAAGAAAGTGGCCCAATAGTGTAAATGTTATGGAACTTGGACGCGATAGCCTGCAATACTTGATGCTCCAATGTGTCGAAAGTGTTGAAGATGATTGCAGATGCTTTTAAGCAATTTTGTACTTCCTCACTCAGGTAATTGAACAAGATGTCATTAGGATCTGTGGTTCTGATAAAGGATGGCATGTCCTTGAGCCGAATGTTTCTCATGCCAGGGATCCAATCTATAGTTGTGTCAAGAGAGCCATCACTTTGGAAACTCTCATCTGTAACACACAAGGACATAATTACATTCTTTTTTCACTTTAATTCCAAAAAATTGAAGCAATAAAATCCAAACAATTATATATATATATATATATTCCATGCATGGTAAATCAATAGAATAAAAATCATGTCATGCAAAGCTTCTTGGGCATAGCATAATGTGTTTTAGAGTATATATAATAGTATTAATAAACAAAGAGTTAGTGCGTTTGGTTTGAGTTTTCTGAATTCAGTTTTCTGAAAATTGTGTTTTTTTTGTTTCTCGTGTTTTTTTGGTTTTAGTGAATATTTTTTAAATTTTAAGCAAATTTTTTTTACTTTTTTAGATGCACCTTACTTAAATGTATTTAAATAATAAAATATTTGTGAAAAAAATATTTTTAAAAATTAATAAATACACAAAAATATAAAAAAATGTACTGAATTTTTGCTCTTTTTTGTTGTTGGTATTAGTGTATTTTTAAAAAAACAACTTCACAAATATTATACATTTTAAGTGTATTTATGTTAGGTGTGTCTAAAAATTTTAAAAAATTGCTTAAAATATTAAAAAAATTTATTTGAAAAAATTAAAATACAAAAAATAAAGAAGTAGAATTTTTTGAAAACTATTTTTTGAAAACCAGAACCAAACAAGTTGATTGTTATTCAAGCCTAAAAGTTAGACCCATTTTTTAGAATCAGTGACGTGTTAAGAAAATGACCAATCATTTTCTTGATACATCACTAGTTCTAAAAAGGGAGTCTAAAAAGTAGATTTTTATATCATTTTTCATAAAGAAATAGCAGCACACCTACTCAGTAATCGATCAGAAAAAGTAATCAATCTCAATTACACAATAATTTATTTTTGTGTAAACTTTTAAACATCTATATTTTTAAATAAAGTGACACCTACGTGAAGTGACATATTTTTAAATAAAAAACATCTTTATTTTCCAATTACTTGTATTATCTATACTAATTATATTAAAAAAAGTTCTACAAAAAGGTACATAAGACCGAAAGTTTAAGGTAAAAACAATTTTACCACTTAGAGAACATATGTATTATAATAATAAATTCACTAACATATATTTTAATTCTTATTTATTTGAATTACATATAATTCTTTGAAAATTAAGGAGAAAATAAGCATTTGTGATAAAATTAAAAACGATGGGAAGGGAAGATTGGCATAAGAATTAAATATAACAGCAATGCTTGGTAGTCCAAATTTTCATGGTCCGAACGATTCGAATGTTTCAAAACGACGTTTGACATGGATAGGTTCACAAAGGCTACAGCTCACAGTGAACAACCCCAAGCCCATCATTTGGAGCCCATTGTGTAACCCAGTTGGTAAAGTCCAGGACAGCTGGAGGCCAACTGGGCGTGAAGGGCCAATGACATTCGGACATATGGCAGGTGTAGGACAGGCCACATCAGCAGACAAAGATCTGCAAAGTTATTGCCACAACATATCACCATTAATGCAGCCCATCACAACATTTATTGCGACAACACCTCCCCATCGGAACAGTGCCCCTTTACCCTGAACAAGGTAAGCTACAGTACAGGCTTTCGACGATATGGGCATGTCGGAAGGGACAATGAAATGATTACCAAAGGATATAAGTAAGTATCGAAGACAAGAAGAAGGTTAGGTTTTCTATCTCTCTCTCTCTATACTCTACTTCTTCTACTAATTTGCTCGTCGGAGGGTTCACTGGGGGACTACCCCGTTCCCCGTTGAACTTGTTTGCAGGTCACCTGGAGGGCTCGACCACTTGGACCTGGGCTCGCAGAACTTGGATCAGTCCGACCCATCCACGAGAACGAACTGTATTATCAACGTTGTTTAGGGATAAAATAATGTCATTTTAATACATTCGAATCATTCGAAATCACACAAATTCGAGCTACCAAATATTTCCTTAAATGTAATGAGTATTTTGAAGAAGAGGAAGTAAGTAAGTAATACCTTTGAATGGGAAAATGCCTCTTTGGACAAGTTGAGGGTAGTGAAGGTAGCCCATGAAGCCACAAGCCGATGCCGTCCAAAATTGCACCTCTGGAATCCCAGCTTCTTCTGCGGCTTTCATGGCAAAGTTCATCGCTCCATCAGATACTACGCACGTAACACCTGGCACTTGCCGCGATGCAGTCGAGTTGTTGTTATTGTTGAGCTTTTTTAATAAAACTCGAAAGGGATCCAAACAGTTGTCTCGCATTGCGATGCAGAGGGTCGGAGGATCTTGAGTGGCATCACGATCGGACGGTGGCAGCCCATCCGGTATAGACTCAAACTGGAAATCATCAAAGCCCTTTAGAAATTCAGGACCTTTGGATTGAAGCAAGCGTCTGTGGTTGAACTCGGTGTTGACGAAGGTGATGTAGAAGCCTCTAGAGTGTAGAAGCTTGGCCAGTTGCATCATTGGGTTTATGTGACCTTGTGCTGGAAATGGTACACAAACTGCATGGGGCTGCTTTCTGCCACCCATAATAACTAATATCAGCAATGCCAACTCAAACTATAAAACTAGCCTCTTTGTATAGAGCTAGAGGTCACTTAATTTAAGCATGTATGCATGGTGTACTTATTTATTAAGGGTGCCAATTGAAAATGAATAATATTATATCCATCAATTATATACTAATTAGTATATTAATAGGTGATGTGACATAATTTTATAAATTTTAAAATTTTATAATTTATATAATAGGTGAGATTATAATTTTAAAATAATAATGTCATAATAAATATTGACACACTAATACTGTATTTGGTTAGGAGATTTGAAGAAAAATTTAAAAAGAGAAATAAAAAAAAATAAAATATATTTATATTTTATTTAATTTTATACATATTTTTTATTTTTTATTTTTTAAATTTCTTTTCAAATCCCTCAACTAAACGCAATTCAAATCATCCCATCAAACATAGGGTAATTGCCTATAGAAACCATCGATTGAAAATTGACGCGTGTTTTGACTTGGAAAACTATTGATCAAATAAAGACACAAAAGCAGTTTCGTGTACTAATTAGAATTGGTCAAATAAACCAAAGCCAAACTTTGTCCCAATAGTATTGGTAGTTCCGTGTACCAATTTGATCACTTCTATTAACAAATCTGTAATGTTGTCAAATTGCTGTAATTTTTAATTCGGTAATACTATAAATTCAGATTTATGTATTCAGAATTTATTCAAAAAAAAAATTAATAGTTCAAATTTAATTTATTCATAAACTTCACACTTTATCAATTTAATATCCATCACACAAATACATTTAAATAAATTATGAGCTGATAAAAATAGATTCATAGCATTTTTATTTTTAATTACCTCTCTCTCATTCATTTGGTAGAAAATAAATCAAAATAGTATAAGACAAAGGCGGCTTTATTTATTAACTTCTTTGGGATTTTTTATTGGGCTTAAGGTAAACCTATCTAAATGACATCTTTTATACATTTTTAAATCATAATTTTTTTTAAGAATAAATTATAACTTTTTCTCTTGTTAAATCTTTTTCTATGATCATTGTGTCTGTCTTTTGACTGTTGTATAGGTTTTTTTAAGGGCAAATTATTTACACACCCTTCACGTTTAGTTAAATTATAGATTTTTACTTAAACTTTCAGAAATAACATTTCATCTTTTGAGATTTATATTTGCATAATAATTTAACCCATGCAGTGAACTAAACGTTAAGAATAGTTACAGAAACATACTGACATCACCAAAATATATATTGATGGACGATATTAACCTCTCGTATCTTTCCAAAGCACTAAACAACCTAATTTAACTTGAAATCCTTTTGATAAGTAAATAAAATTTACAAAAGAATTACGTTAGATGAAAAAAAATATATATATAAAATTAAGTTTTTGGAACCATGTTAGGTTTTGTTGTTTAGAAAAAAAATTCACAATTTTTTTTTTGAAAAAATGAACACTAATTTAATAAAAATAAATATGAAAAAATATATTTAATTTGAAAAATTGTTTCTAACCAATCAAAAGATAAAATTATATAGAAATGATAATTATTTTTTATTTTTTATTTCTTAATCAAATTAATTTTTAATTTAAAAAAAAAATTCTAAAACAAATTTCTAAAAATCAAACCAAACATAGCCTCAGAATATTTTGATAAGTCATTTCTTGTGCTGGTAACTTATTTAATTATTTGTTAATTTTATGATATTTTCACCATCTAATAAGTGTTTTTCCATTTTAATTTTGCATTTCATAACTTATTCAATTAATTAATTTGGTATTCACAATTTATTCAATTAAATTATTATTATTTTTTATTTTTATTTTTATTTTTTGGGTGAATAGTTATTTTTTTGGTAATAAATATAAGTACCATAGAATCCTCTTCAACATGGAAGGAATGAAGAAAGAGTACTCAAGTAGCTAAAAATTGAAATATTAGCTTAAAAAAATTTAATACATTATCTTTCTTTCTTTTTTTGGTTTTTTTAAATTTTTTTGCACAAATTCTATATTTTTTAAATATATCTAAATTAAATTGATCTAATCTAAATATAATGGTAGAAATAAAAATGAAAAATTATATTCATATATAGAAATTTACACAAAACATATCATAAAAATTTGCAATAGTGATGTTGTAAATATATAAATCAAGTTTATAGATGTTTTGTTTTAAAGTGAAAGGTCACCATTAATTTATATCATTGTGTTTGAAAATTCTATATAAAGTTTATGCTTGTATATCATCACTCAATAACAATATGTTCAGATAGAATTTAATGATCGAAAGTTATAGAATGTAGTCATGATGATAGAAAGAAGAAATGGTAGGCAAAAAGGCAATATGATCACTTATAAAATTTTAGGATATGACATCAGCAATCTAGGGAGCAATTTGTAATGAGATTACAAATCTCAGGGAAGGGAATGTAACTTTTCAAATGTGAGGGGAGATCTGTATTAAACAGAAATCTCAAAGGTATCAGTGTAATTTGCCCAAGGGCATTTTAGTCAATTTACTATATCCGTTAACGACGTTAATTGCAGTGGGGTGGTATGTAATTTCTGAAACCTCAAGAGAAATCTGTAATTTAACTAAACCTCAAGGGGGTGTAGGTAATTTGCCATTTTTTTAAAGAGACTTATGTAGGTCCTAATAACTGGATTTATTGTTCAATAAGTCTTATGATAATTAAGGAATTGGAGTCACTGTTGTGGTAAAGGCATAGTAGTGACTGTTGTGCCTCAATTTGAGGTCCATTATGAGCTTATTTTTATGATCTGAACCGTTCATTTTATAGGGCTTGTTAAGTACTTCATGTCTACCAAAAATCATATTAATCGGATATCAATAACTATATGATCGATAACCAAAAAAATAAACAATAAGTTTTTCTTTTGAGAAATAGCATACAAATAAGTTTTTCTTTTGAGAAATAGCATAAAAAATATGCAAAAAAATAAACAATAAGTTTTTCTTTTGAGAAATAGCATACAAATAAGTTTTTCTTTTGAGAAATAGCATAAAAAATATGCAATTCGATCATATAGTTATTGATATCCGATTAATATGATTTTTGGTAGGCATAAAATACTCAACAAACTCTACAAAATGAACGGTTCAGATCACAAAAATAAGCCCATAATGAACCTCAAATTGAGGCGCAACAGTTACTGTTGTGCCTTTAGTACAGCAGTGACCCCATTTTCGATAATTAATGGCACTTTTCATTAAACATTATTACGTAGTTGTTTGGCATGTGCTAAAATAGCACATCATCTTATTTGGGTCATATCACTTCTTATTTGAGTCACATCACCTCTCTACAACATCACTTCAAACTCAACCTATATTTCACATTTTTTCATGAAAAGTCAAAAAGTATATTTAGCACTTCTCAAACAATCCCTAAAAAAATTCACTAATTGTTAATTTTCAGCAATAATTTGAAATTTTTTTTAGAAAAAATGTCATTAATTATAAGTTTTAGTAACAATTTTAAAAAATAATAGTAATTTACAACTTTCAACGACAGTTTGAAAAATTCGTAACAGAAAAACGTCACTAATTGTAAGTTTTAGCAACTATTTACAAAAATTATGACAAAAAAAAGTTACTAATCATCAATTTTTAACGACATATATAAAAAAAAATTCTTACAAAAAAATTATTTTTAGTACGATTTTATTAAAACTATCGTTTGGAAACATACTATTTTAATAACATTTTGACTAAAATATGAGATAAAAAATTAATATGTTTGGAATGACTTTTTAATTTTTTAAGAAAATATGTGCAAAAAATAGAGAAAAAAAAGAAAATTTTTGACTTTTTGGTATAGATTATAAAATTTTTGATTTTTTAATAATTTTTTAACTTTTTAACTAAAATACTCGCATGCCAAACGAGGCCTTATTTTCAATAACTTCATAGAAATTAAGTCCAACAATATTTGATAATTTATCTTTTCTTTAATCCCTTGAATTTATCCCGAATTATTATAATCGCAACTACAACACCTGTTGTTGAAAGTGCCCAGTTTTTTTTTTTTCTGATATTTATTTTGGGATCATCTATGTAGTTATTCTCACTTTCCTATACAATCTAGACGCTATCTTACAGCTCAGTCCCTTTTTGATTTTTCTAAGTATCTGGATGGTCGAGGAAAGCCAATGGGTTGGCTTGCTTATATATTTAAGTAAACTACCAATAGATCCTACTTTTGAGACTAATTACCCATTAAGTCCTATTGATAAATTTATTAAGTGATAAAGATAAATTTATCAGTCTTTTATTTTTATGAATAAATTTATAGTAATAAATTTATCAGTCTCTTTGTTTTTATGAATAAATTTATAGTGATAAATTTATCAATATCTTATTTTTATAGTGTTAAATTTATTAGTTAGGACCTGTAGGTAAATAAGTCTAGTTAATAGGACTAATTGGTAAGTACCCCTATATATTTAACAATAATGATTGACATTTTTATTTTTATTTTTTTTTTAGACTCTCATAACTTCTTTTGGATCATAATTATTGATGATATGGGTCTCACACATACATGAGAGAGTCTCACACATGCATAAATGATTGAGATCTAAAGAAAGTTGTGGGGTCTCTAAAAAAAGGGATCCCAAACATTTTTCGGCAACATACCATGCTATGCAAACGAGTTCTTTTTTGAAAAAAAGTAGTCTCTTCCCCTTAAAATAATAATTTTTTTAAAAAAATTATTTTTTTTTATAGTACAATTATTACATTTTAAAAATATTAATTTTTAAAAATTATCCTTTGATAGTATATTTTTTTAGGAATATCAATTGTCATAATTATACTTTTTATATTATTAATGAATTTAAAAAAAAAAAAGACAAAATAATAAATTCATATTATTTTATTCCTTAATTTTTTGAAAAATGACTAATATTTTGAGGCAATAAAAAATAAAATAAGCGACTACTATTTTAGAACGGAGGAAGTATAATTTTTACTTAAAATATATCAGTTTTGGCATTCGGTTCAACAGTCCAAATATATCGGTTGATTGTTGTTTTGTAAAGTAGTTGTTGATTGTTGTTGTTGTTATTGATAATGATGTGTTGTTGTTGATGATGATGATTGCAATAGATAAACAAAAAATTGAATCGAGAATCTAAAATTTTGAACAGATAGATAGAATTTAGGAGAAAAAATTGAATAGATAAATAAAATTTAAGGAAAAAAATTGAACAGATAGGACGTAAAATTAAACAGATAGTCAAAAAATTTGAATAAATAAATATAAATTTGAATAGATATACAAAAAAAATGAAAAGATAGATCTAAATTTGAATAGATAGTCAATAAAAAGTCAAACAGAAAAAAAGTCAAGGGATAAAATTAAAAATAAAATATCTTCTAAGACTTCTCATCAAATTATTTTACAAAATGTGAATTTTTCACCGACAAAAAATATTCTCTGAAGCTAATGCCTTACACCATCCTTAAATTGAATCACCAATTAAATTTTTTTTAATTAATAACCCTTCATTTTTTTATAGTTTAGCCTCTTAAAAGAAGAACTTAAGATAAAAGTATGATATAAAAGTTACCATAATTTTTATTTATTTATTTATGGATGCTACTTTTTATGAATTTGTTTTAGATACTACGCTATAAATGATTAAATGGGTTCATATTATTTTTATTTATTTTTTAGAGCTCGAAAACATGTATCGAATTATAGTGTTTTTTTTTTTTTTTTTTTTTTTTTGTAACTGTAAAAATCAAAATTAAAAATAATATTTGAACATGATAAGACTAAGAAATTATAAATTTTCTTGTTACTATTTAGAGATTTCAACTTTACATATTTAATAATTAAATTTTCTAGTACTTGCTTAACTAGAGGTAATCTACTAGGAATTGCTAAGAATGATGTTCAAAATGAGTGTGTAAAAATAGTTATTGGTTGAGTTGGTGCTGGACCGGAAGTAATTAAGCCAAGTAAAAAATCATAGAAGAATTTGATAGCATGATGATGTTTTGGTTGGTGTTGGACCTCTGCAAATGTTGTCTTTTGAGGGTTTTTTTAAGTGTAATTTGGCCTTCTTTTCTTGTTGTAATTGCCAGAATGTGACAGTTTAAAGTTTTATCATATGCCCTATGATCTTTACCCCCTTTTTTTTTATTTTTTTATTTTTTTGAACCACCTATAATCTTTACCTTGAGACCCAAATTTAACAACTACCTTTCACCACCAACCACTGTTCTCAACCATCATCACCATTTTACTGCTTTCATAGTCCACTCAACCTCTTGATCTCCCCCATGTCCATTATCCTTAACAAACATGGCCTACATCACTTGCTAGGAACTAGGCCTCAACCACTACCTATTTTATAGAAATGAACGAGGGAAAATTTTATTTCCACCCACTTAATAAACTCAAGGAAAATCTTTTCTTATTACATATTCCTATTAATTTAATTATTAACTAATTTTCTCAATTCACACCCTTAAAATTACAATTAGATCCATGTTTCATAAATGGTACACACACTTTATCTGAAAATGCACACACTTTATCTTAAAATGCACACACTTTATTTGACTTTAATTGAAATTTATAGTCCATCCACTTTTCTGAAGACATTGACTTCGTTGAAACAGGGGGGGAAAAAAAAATAAATTTGAACTTTCTTCACCTCCATTGAAGAATTTGAAGAGATCCATTGACTCAAAACTATTGAATCCTTTGTGTAAGGTAAGAAATCTTTCCATTTTCATATTACATTTATCATTGTGTTATTACATTTACCATTTTCGGCAATATCTGCACTCCATTGGCATATAAAACATCGATATTTCCATGGCTGGACGGGTTGGAGCTTTCGGGACTGGGTTTTCGAATTTTTTTATTTAATTTGGAACTTAATAACCGAGCAATGGGTACATTTTCGAATTATTAAAACCGAAAAAAAATACAAAATTGCGAAGTTTTTCTGCCAAATATGTTATATTTGTTCGGTCCAATAGTTCCAAATTAATTGTTTAATTTCAGCAGTTGATTTATGAATTTTTTTTGTTTATTCGGCACTAAACTTCCGAATGGGTTTTTTTTTTTTTTAACACCAAGTTACATAAGTTAAATAGGCTACCAAGATTGGTTTTTCTGTAGGTTTTTCCAACAATTTTATTTTATGGGTGTGTTTATGTATTTATTTATTTATCTATTTTTTGCGAAATTGAATGCATAACAATAGAAACAAAAATCTGTACAGTATTGGTATTTTCACATTATATTGTTAGCTTAAGTAGTTAAACATAGGTCTTCAAAAATGCTGCTATCTAAATAGCTGAACAAAACAATTGCATTACATAGAACATTAGGGGTTTGTCCTTTCAAAACAGTGAAATTGAGTTCAAATTTGGTGTTTGGTTGTATACTTACAGCTACAACAAATTTACAATCAAATAGAATGTACAAAAACAAGTGATGGGTAGTCCTTTGATTGTTTGAAAAACTTCATTTGTGGGGTATTGATTAATGACCCTGCTGCCTTGGTAAATTGGCCGAAGTGAAGTTAATATATTTTTGGCATGTTGTGAACATTACCAAACTAATTGGTGAATGGTCTGTACAGAATACAAATAGTTTTGCTATATCCATGTTTACATTGTAATTTTTCAACAAGTCTTAGGGTTGGTTTGGGGTGTCCTAAAAAAGTGCACTTTTTGTCTTTTTACGAAAAGATGTACAGAAAAGTAGAGAGGTGATGTGATGGAAACAAGATAAAAAGATGGATTATATAGTATAACCCAAACCAAGCCCTCACTCTTTCATCAATAGTAGGGTTATGTCCTTAGCTTATTTTGTTAATTTCACATCATCCAAATTGTCAATTTAATGGTCTATAACTACGTATTAGATTTCATAAAGATGGCATGGTTAGGCTACTTATTACCCGTATTGATGTGATCCTTTTCTGGGAGTGTTTATACTGTTTCATTATATTGGGTTAATGAGAAAAATTTTCCTTATGCAGATGGATGCTGGTCCTAGTCAACGTCAGTCAGTAACAGCTTCGAACAAAAGACTCTGTGAATTAGAGAGACGTAGATGTGGACGTGCTCGAGTGCATGATGATGACACGCACATTGCCATGGACGATGATCCTATACATGATGCACCAGTTATGGATGATATTGCTATGGATGATGATCCTACTGGTGATGATGCTGACATTGTTGATGAAGATATCCTTACTCAGCCATTTCCGGGAGGGCCAATTGATCCATCAATCCTTAAAAGTTTTAAAAGTCATGTTGCTGCAGTTATTTGGAATGGTGTTGATGAAAGGGGACCCTTGAAGTGTCATAATCACTCATCTAAGATTCGTTCATGGCCGTGGTAGGAACAAGGAAACAACGCTACATTTGTAAACATTGTGGAGATGTTAGGACTTGCACAATTAGCTCGTTGCACATACCGCTTCGTCAACAAAATTGTAGTGTCTAGTTTTGTTGAGAGATGGCAACCGGAGACAAACACCTTCCATTTGACTGTTGGAGAGATGACTATCACATTGGACGATGTCGCCACTATCCTAGGGCTTCCCATTGTAGGAAAATCTATTAGTGTGCGTAAGTTGTCAAAAAGGCGGGCCATTGCACTAGTAGTTAATACCTTGGAAATTGATGAGCAAGAGGTCAGACATGAGATGTCTAGTGCGAGAGGCAATTCCGTGAGGCTTGAGTGGTTGAGGGCACACTTTCATAATGTCACAGACAATGATTCAATGGAAAGAATTGCATGTACAGGTAGAGCATACTTGCTATTTTTGTTGGGTTGTACACTTTTCAATGACAAGACTGGTACTAGGGTCCCCATTGTTTATTTGAGTTTGTTGTTCGATTTGACGATTGTATCTTCATATGCTTGGGGTGCTGCTGTATTGGCATACTTATATAGACAGATGGGGTACGCTAGCAGGTCCAGCGTGAAACAAATAGCCGGTTACATGACACTTCTTGAGGGATGGATTTATAAGTACTTTCGTGGATTCCGACCACACTTGAATATGAATTACACTCGAGACATGCCACATGTTTACCGTTGAACTTCTCGGAGAGAGTCTGGTGAAGAGACACAGTTGCAGGCTTTTCGAGAGGAGCTGGATAGGTTGGTTGTACATGATGTAAGTTAGAAAGTCCTTTAAAATTTGAAACTCTATATCATACAAAATTTACAGTTGTCATATCTTACAGTTGTTATTGTTTGTTGGTTATTTGAGACCCGTATAAAAGTTACAGAGATGTTCATCCATGTCACCCAGTTACGTTCTACCACGGTTGCTTAAAGTGTTTGGAAGTAGTTGAACCATATCACCCTGATAGAGTTTTGAGACAGTTTGGCAGAGTGCAAACAATCCCTAATCCACCACTTGGCCCTATGCGTGCCTCTCGAGGAGCCACAACTCCACGCTACAATGTTATGTATGCATTCTTAGACATCATTTGGGAGGCATGGGACAACCATGTGTTATCTGATCGGAAGAGGAGTACACTGGTACAACAGCCTTGGGATTGTGTTCCTAGTTACATGGATTGGTACCAAACCATTACCCATATGTATGTTCAAAACCCGGTGCGTCGTTCTCAGGTGGACCCAAATATTCATCATTATCAGTATCCTAGCCAAGATGCATAGGTACTTTTTTTTTTAGGAGGACCATTACAAATTATTTATGTAAACTATTATAGGTTTGTGTATAATGTTGTATTTGTTCTCGTAATGTAGCGTATGTCACAGATATATCAAATTACTCATCCTTTCGTTGAGGCTGGCTATGAGGACAGTGTTCAACATCCTGATAGACTTTACTACGCAATTGATGCGATTAAACAACTTCTTCAAGATCAGCACATTAGTGAATCTGTGCCCAACACATTCGTTCAGGGTCGGTCTGCACCCAGCTCTTCTGCTACACATCATTTTTGTAATAACCCTCGCTACGGATTACCGAATAATTACTGATTACTGTTAAACGGAAACTGATTATGACCGATAACTGAATTGAATACAATACTGAACTGACTGATTGAAATCTGAAATAGAATCGATTGACTGTAACTGTTTGAATTGCATTTTATCTGTTTGATTGTTTAATTATCTGTTCGTGTTCCTATGTTTAAACTGTTAATTGAAGGCCTTATCGGTGGCCGAATTGGAAATTGATTGATGATTTAGGATCACCATATTTTATGTGATTTTATGCTATAATTATCAGAAATGTGATTAGGTATGACTAAATTAGATTAAATGCTGTTATATTGCAAACTTTGACTTATTTACCAAACTTGCCACTAAGTGGGCCACTACCTCACACACTTAGAGACTTGTATATGCTTGATCAAAAACCATTCCTCAGGCCTTCCTCCTTGCTATAGCCGAATGGAGAGAGAGAGGAGAGCTTTAAGAGAGAATTGAGTTCATCTTTGTAGAATTGGCTTGAACCTTGAAAGAATTGGAGGTTGATAGCATCATTGACTCATAATTGGAGACTTAAGGTAGATTCATTGCCTCTTGTTTATGCTTTGAAGTGGTCCTTGCATGATTCATGTTTCATTGTAGAGCTAAGCCATGTTTTAGTTCATACATGTTGAGTTGGTTGCATGCATGTTTGAATTGAAGAGTTTTGAGTTGAGTTCATGGCAAATTGTCACATGCATGTCCATGTTTTGAGTGTAGGCCATGATTTCATCTTGTTTGTGAAACAATTGGCTCATTAGAGCATGTTTTGAAGTCTTGAAATGATTTGAATCCATGCATGTTGCATGTTCATCTTGTTCTTGAAAAATGGTTTGAGTTTGGGTTTGAATTAAACACCCTTGGGCTTTGATTTCTTAAATTGAGTTTTGAAACTTGTTGTACATTGGGTTTGCAAGAGTTTTTCCAGAAAATAGCCCAAGAGGATCGAAAATATTGCTTTTGAACTTGGTTTTGAGCTTGGGACTCAAATCTGGGATTTCTAGATTTTTGTTGTCCGCTCGAGCGGAATAAGTAGCGCTCGAGCGGAGAAATCGAGCTCCCAGCATCTTACACTGTGCATCAGTCCGCTCGAGCGGAGTATTGGGCGCTCGAGCGGAGGACTAGGTGACACGCTCGAGCGGGCGTCGAGCGGAGATTTCACCTATCCAGTACTTTTTGGTCCGCTCGAGCGGGGATGTTGCGCTCGAGCAGGTACCTTTGTTTGCTTGTCCGCTTGAGCGGGGAAACCTGCGCTCGAGCGGGACTCTGTTTCACTGAAAATTCTGCAAATGTTTTCTAAGTGCATCTTTGCATCCTCTTTCCATCCTAGGCATTCCTAGGGCGTATTTAAGGCATCTTAATGAGGATGTAGGTGTAGAACACACCGAGGCATTTAAGGTTTAAGTTATTATCCTTTCCAATTGTATAGCTTAGTGTGTTCGATCTGTTAACTGTGTAGGGTTGGCGACTGGGGAAACGCGCTCTAGCATACTGTAGCCCAATCTCTGTGAGTAACGATTGTGTAAAGATATGTTCAAAATGGTTATCTTTTGAATACTGAACTGAACTGTTTATTGAATCGATATTATTTACTGAATGAATGTATGTCCTGTATTCTGAACTGTATTGTGGCATCCTTAGCGCTTACTGTTTACTATTACTGTTACAGAGCTCTGTCGGTTCCTTTGTGGAACCATACTGTTTACTGATTGATGGCCATCATTACTGTTGGGTCTGTTAAGACCCGGTCCTTTTGGACCTACTGTTTATAGGCTAATGGGTGTACCACATATGACTGATTGACTGAAATACTGAAGGACTGAAATACTGTTTAATGAACTGTTTTCATTACTGTAAGGACATTCATTCATAACCTCTTTACGCTTTATGTTATTCACTGGGCTTTAGCTCACTGTTTATATATATATGTAGGTTCTCAGCAGCCAGACCGGAGCTCGGAGCGTGGGTTGGTTCCCAGTTTTGTCAAGCCAGCCTATGTGCCTCACTGCGAGGTTCCGAGTTGCCATGCTATGGCTTGGGGTGTTTTTGTGTCCCCCATCGGTCTCCTTACTGTTTTGTACTACTGTATAGACTGTCTACTGTTTTACTGTACTACTATCGAGGGATTAGGTCCCCGTACTGAATGTTTGTATATGATTGTATAGACTGTACTGTTCTGAACTGTATGAATGCATGAAAAATGTTTTTGGCATACAGATTTTCACAGCTCAATGGACACTAGTTACTTACTGTATTGGCTTCCGCCAGGCCCTGTACTCTGTTTAACTGTATTACTGTTCAGCAAGCCTTTGGTAATCTCGGATTACTGGCCAGTTACGGTGCTAAACCCATAGGGCCGGGTTTGGGTCGTGACAATTTTGGAGTACATTACACTCGCCGATCACGTAGTTGATAGTAGTTCATAATGTTAGCACAGGTAGTTTTTGATGGTGTTAGTGGATGCATAAGAAGACAAATATTATTATCATATTTGGATTATGTATAACGAGACATGTATTTTGTGATGATGTGGATGGATTGAACTACTAGTTAATATTACTAGCTATTCTTACATATTTGTTGTTTAATATGAAAAATCTTTAACAGTAGTTGCACTTGGTTAATATTATTTTCATTACGTTTTGTGTTCAGACAATGTAAAAATAATATGACATCTATTCCATAAATAAGAAAACCATAACTCATATGATATTGTATTTATAAAAAAAAATGACCATTACATCAATCTATGTGAACTAGTAAATCATAAAAACTAATGACTGCTCTCTAATCTCTTAAACCTCTCATGACTGCTCTCTAATACATCAACCTATGTCAACTACATCAAATGTCTCTCTAGTAGCTACATTAGGTCCCATGCTGTCTTTGAATTTTTGAATGCGGCTAACATATGCATTCTCCCATTCTGATGCACAAGTGTGATGGTGAACTCGCCAAAGCACAGCAATGGGAGGAACTGGATAACCGACCTTCAAAAATACCTGCACGTACATCCAAAAATTGTACACATCTTTACCAAATCCATCAAATTTGCAATTACAAAAATATTAAACAACAATGTGCCGTTATTTTCATAACTTATACCTGCACAAAATGATTTCCATTGACAAATTCAATAGCAATCTCACGAGATCAGCTAGGGTTACTGGCGGTGATCTCAAAGGTAAGAAAGTCAGACACTGTTGCAATGATAAGTGGTACGAGACTACATTATAAAATGATGCAATAAGATGTCCCATGTCAGGCATAGTCATCCAACGATCAAAGCCTGCACTATCTTCAAAATATGAAAGGATGTATGTCAGCTCCTCAACCCTCTCATGCAACCCGTATAGTACGACGTATTCATCGCTGTAATTATTCAATTCAAGTAGCAGATCACGCCTAACTTGCACCCAATCATTCTCTCCAAGACCAAGTAAACCCGCAATAACTCTAAAACCATAATTCCCATCACCATCTACATTCTTCATCAACTTTATGAATGGTATTAACATAGGCAAGAAGTCACCAACATATGCCCTCGGTAAACTTGTTCTTGTATGATATGTCTTTGTCTTCACATTCTGCTTCTTATCAAGCACTTTCGAAGCTCTCTTTTTCTTTGACTGACTGGAAGCTAATGTGCTCTGGCTATCACGGCCATCGTCAACCAACTCAAATGCACATGGGTCACGACGACAAGATATATCAGTTTTCTTATGTCCTCGACGTGGATTAGGTTTCACATCAGGCTCAATAAGAAAAGTGGTCGCTGGATTTGCAATTTCCCTCAACTTCTTCAACATATCTAATTTCATGGCAATATCAGACTCATTGAACCGCTTCAAAATCATCTCAAGTTCTGGGATACAAGTCAATTCCAATTTCTCAACCTTCGGATTATGCACACATTTAGTAAGTCGCGTCCAATGTACATGTATGCTACTGAGTGGAATAGGACGGCCTTATCTCATGTAATCTGCAATCTCGTGAGCACAAGGTAAACCATGTGTGCACCTAAGAACACACCCACATACTGCAACATCAATTCCAACTGAATTTGCTCTCTTTCTCTCTACCAGCACGTACTCCAATGCACAAATAGACACATTACCTCGGAGCTCTCTGAATTGAGAATGTTTGAATTGATGTTGCACAGTTGTCAAACTCTTCTCGAATAATGCTTTAACTTGAATGTGCTGCAATTCAAGTAGACAATGTATTTTTTCAAATGAAATCTCAAATGTCGTTTGACTTGAACCTAATTGCCTCTTCAATCTAGCATGAGCACTCTCAACCCTGTTCATATGGATGTAAACAAAAATAGTCAAGCATAATAATTAAAAATAACAATATGATTTATAAGAAATAAAATTAAAAAAACAAATATTATCGATTGGTTGTAACATTGCCAAAATGCATACACATGTTTGTATGTATTGCAATGAATTTTTCTTGATACGGATTCAACTAACTCACTGTAACATACTTGATTGCCTCCGAATAGTTACTGAAATCCTTATGCAGTGTTGCAAGGTGATCATTAGATTCCTCTTCAGTCGATAACAATACTACATAGTTCCATGCAGTGTTAAACTTGTCCCATTTTTCTTTTGTCTTAAACATTTTCTTGCATTTCGTCAATACATTCTTATTAATATGCCAACGACATAACACATGTCGAGCATTCGGAAAAGTGTTGTTAATGGCATTCATCAAAGCAAGCTCTCTATTTGTGACAATGACTTCAGGTAAAACACTGTTGTCCATAAGATCACGTAATGTTTGTAACGCCCATGCATAATTATCAACCCGCTCAATTTACAAGTATGCGATAGCTACAGAGAATGTCATATGAGTCGATGTCACTCCCACAATTTCAAGAAGATGAAGCCGATATCTATTTGTCTTATATGTGCAATCCATAATCAACACACGAGGGAATGTACGAAGCAAATCCAAACTCACTGGATGTGCCCAAAACAAGTCTGTGACAGTCATAGAGCCTTCCTCACATTGATGACGCTCAATGTACTTATGTTTCGCTAATTCACCCAGTAATTGTTGCATCTGGGATCTACCAACTTTCTGTAGAACCCTATATCGATGTCGTACATTGTAAACTGTCTTCATTGTGCTCATATTAAGGGCATCCCTCTGTTTAAGTGTAATGAGTATCTCTTTTGGTCTTACTAGGCTCTTTGACATATCTACTAACAACGACTTTTCATTAGCTGACAATCTCCCTGCATATGAATGTCCTTGGAGATGCTCCGCAGCTAGATGATTATGCAATCCACAAACTACATTCAATATCCATTCATCATTTGTTTTCAACTTGTATGCCTTCAAATCAAACGAACATTCACACTTCTTCGTACCAGTTTGTCTCAATAAGTCTTTTGAGCCAGCTTTTAACTTTTTATGTGATCTATATTTCCCACTCCGCTCACAAGCAAGATAAATTCTTGGTCTCTTGATACCACCACCATAGTTTGACGTCCTTATAACAATAACAAAGCCATTTGCTCTTCCAATATCACGTACCCAAGTGAGCAATTCATCTTTGCTATCGAAAACCTATATATAATGTCATACAACTTTCATAAGAACAAACTAAACAAACTAATTAATAAAAATTATGAACTTATGAATTTCATGTTAAAGGTTACCTGTTTAGCAGTAAAATGACTAGTACAATCCACCATAATATCCGATCGAACCTCAGTTTCTTCAGTGGATGTGATCTGAAGAAAACAATTTTCATTCGGTTGTACAGAGCCGAAAATAATATAATAATTCGGCACTAAAAATTCAAAAATAATAGAATAATTCGGCACTATAGAGCCGAAAAAAATGAAATAATTCGGCACTCTATAGCCGAACAAAATAAAATAATTCAGAACTCTGTAGCCGAACAAAATTATAAAATTCGGCACTTAACAACCGAAATAAGTCTCAAGTTTCAGAATTTAACTATCGAAATTTATCAAAATTTCAGAACTTATAGATTGAAATATGACTAGTATTTCAGAAGTTGATTTTCGAATATTTTGATAAAATTCCACACTGGCTATCCGATTAAAAAATGCAAAAAAAAAAAAAATTTTAATTAATTAATGCACGAAAAAACTAACATTTTCAGCACTAATTTTGGTCTCATCAGATATATTTTTGCTTGAGTTTGAACTTCCATAGGTTTGCAACTCTTCCATATCAAAATCAAATAAAAATTGTGAAACTAATAATTAAACGATGTAAATAGTAGAGTATAAACCTAGAGATTAAAGCAACATAAGAGATGTTTTGAGAGTATTGCAGAGAGTGTGTAACAAGCAAAGTGACCACAATAGAAAAATTAGGATTTAATTGTTTCATTCAAAAGTTGTATATTGAGATATTTTTATTCCTAAAAGATATGTATAGAGAATTTATGTATATAATATTAAGGGTGTTGATAAATGTCTATTATAGTAATTTTTAATTAGGATATAATTGTCATTAAGTGAATTTTTCATTGGGTGATTTTACTTACACCACTCTTTTACCTCCTTACACTCTCCATCTCATTACACCACTTAAAAAAAAATTTGAATTCTCATTACACCTAATATAGTACCAAAACAAACCCTATGATAAAAAGTCTTCAAAATCCATCTCTTTACACCCATACCTTTGGAGGGAAAAGAGAACAATGCAGAGAGAACGACGCAGGGAAGAAGAGTAGACAACACCGGCGTGGAGGCATTCGGATGGCGTGGACGATTGAACTCACTCTTCTCATTTGCCAAAGGTAAGTGAGAAAACTCTTCTTTCTCTCTCTATATTGATAGACATAGATATGTGTATCTATCTATATATCTATATTATCTATGTCATCATTTTTTGCAAATAGACAAAGAATAGCACATTCCCAACATAGATTTGGTGGTTTAGATCTTGGAATTTAATTGGGTTTGTGATTTTTGGTGCTAGTTTTGAATGTTGAAGTTCAGATTTTGGTTCTATGTTTTATCTGATTTTTGGTCCTCTGTTTTGCCCATTGTCTCTTTCTTTTTTTTTTCTTTTTTTTTTAGAGTGATAGTTAAGTGGAAAGGGTTAGGGTTCTGTGGGTAAAAAGCTTCCATAGAAAGTTATCAATAGTTGTGGAAAAAAATTGAATTTCTGGGTTAGAGTTTTGTGGGTTAGTCAAGTGCGCAACATTTCTAGGTTAGTCAAGTGAGCACCATCTCTACAAAACATTCCATCATCACATTAAAAATGAATCATGTATAATAAAAATGTTACATTTAACTAAGTTCAAGATTACCATTTTTGTTTAATACTTCTCTTAATTTATGTTCAAAATTATAATCAGAATCTCTCATAGATCTCTCCTTGTTTCATAAATTTGGGTTATCCCAAACTTTTTAGTAAGTAACTTATATAAGATAATGAGCTGAGTTTTGGAAGTGGGATTGTTCTAGTGACAAGCTAAGCCAATGCCTAGTACCAGTGTTTCTTCTTCAGGACGATCTCACACTCAAGCTAGCCCAATTCGCAACCCTACAGTATGTACGATGCACCAATCTCAACCACATTGCACTCTCCTATAGCACCACTCCAAACCATACACCAATAGTGGAATCCTTGAACATCTATCCACCTATTACCACAGGCTGACCATCATGACTCCCACAAATCAATAATTAGTTCACCAACTCATCAACACTACCATCAAACTCACTAGTCACCGCTGCCATTATTAATCCATTCTAAATCACATTAATCCACCTTCCAACCATATTCTCATCCCCCACTAACACAATCACCAAGGTTGCCACACCCTGTTATTTTTTACTTTTTTCCTAGTTTACTTTCTAATTTCTCTTCCTAAACTTCTTTATATTCTTGAAACACATTCACTCTCCACCTTCCTTCTCTATTTCCTCTCCCAAATATCTCCACTTTCTCTACAATATCTTTCTGAAGTCCAACCTCTTTAAACCTTTATACTTTTACCAACTGGAATATCACTGGAATATCACTTGGCTCCTTCAAAATCACCAGAATATTCACCAACACCTATTTGTGAACGTCAATTTGTTCTGCCGATACAGAGGAGGCTTTTTCAGAATTATCAGATCATTCATGGTGATAATTCTTTTTTATTTTTTTGATAAATATTTTCATGGTGATAATTCTGAATCAAGCAATACCTCGAAGCTACTAAACCTGATGCTTCACCAGAAGGCCCAGAACACTTATGGTGGTGGTGGTGGCAGCTTCGATTGGCAGAGGAAGTTAAGGGAGGATTCGACAGAGGGTTTTGCTCAATGAAGTCACTGACCAAAAAAGTATATTTTTTTACTCTACGGAGTTGCGAGGACCCTTGTAAAAACAAGAGAATCATTGTTGATTAGCTAGTATATGCGAAGGCACCATCACGACATACTATTTATCTAGTTATTGATGTTTTCATTTCAGTAAGCAACATATAAATGCTCGTAGTGTGCTTGTATAGCAGCGGCCATCTGAATGTGTACGGGGATACCGTGAGTGGTATGCTCATGTTTCACATCGGGTTGTTCAAAATCCTACACATCACTCTCAGTTTGATCCACGTGTTCAACGTCCCGAGAATGATGTTACTATGGATCCTGAGTGGGTAAGCAAATTGTGAATTAACTTTTTTCACTTTTAAGTGGTTCACCATAAATCAAATACTAAGTACGATTTTTATCAATTTTTTTGCAGTGTAATTATGCTACTTTCAATGTTGGTGCTGTAGTCTATAGGCTCGGTCGTGATGAGTGTGTCTTGCACCCTGACATGCTGTATGAAACTATTGGTCGTATGCTGCAAGTTCTTGATGGACAGAGTTTGGGATCTACTTCGACACATACAGAGCATCAAGTCTACTATCGTAAATGTCGTAGGATGGACCGTATATGAGGATTGAGATCTACTTTTTGTTTGATGACATGATTTTGCATAATGTCTAGCCCGTATACATTTTGAGATATAGTTTTGTGTTAACCGTACATGATATTTGGGTTGTAGTTTTTTTTTTTATGGTATAGTTTTTGTGAAAGCCTAGCCCCGTACAAAATTTGGGATCTAGTTTTTTTTTTTATGACATAGTTTTTGTGAATGCCTAGGCTGTACAGAATTTGGGATATACTTTTCCCTAATGGTATAGTTTTTGTGGATGCCTTGGATCTTTTGTAAACTGGATGCTTGGTTGGACAAGTAATGAATTGTCATACTTTTGTAAGAATTTTAAACAGTTTCACATCTATTTTGTATTCAATATTTATGTCAATGGAAACTTATTTTGGCGAACATATGGATTTGTTATTGTTTGTAATGCATTGTAATGGTATTAAAGTGTTTTGGAGGGATATGGTACCATTTGTTGGAAGTAACATTGTTTTTTTCAGTGTTATGGGCCAGTTTAGCGTCATACTGCTAAACAATTTGAATTATTCCAATGTTCAGTTGCCGGAAACAATAGATCCCTCCAGCATTTAGTTGCTATATATTTCCAGAGCCACTTTATCCTAAAAAATGTTTTTTTTATTTGTGCTGGGCCTGTTCGGTAATACAATGCTAAACAATTTGAACTACTCTAGTTCCATGTTACTGGATAAAATTTTGTTTCCCAGCATTATGTTACCGTTCAATTAGATAATTTTTGTTCGCTTCCCAACAAAGCTAGTAGAGTCTACATTGAAGTGCCTGTTCGATCACACAATGCGAAATAAAAATTCGTTGCTATGAAAGACAAACAACACCTCCTTTCTTTCAAATCATTTTGAGGTTGGGTCACAACATCAAGAAGATGATCAAAAGAGACAAGAAATCATAGAAAGTCCTTCTTTTCATGGTGGAAAACCGATAAGAAGGGCAATTTCATACTTGAACCTCGAGCTAGTTTTCAACCCTGACAAATATAAAAGTTATCATGAGAGTATTATTTTATAAGTAATAAATATAGTGTATAACAAGTAAAGTAAGAAATAATTGAAGAAATGACAAATAATGGAAAAATTAGAGTTTAGTTCGTTTTTTATTCAAAAGATATATATTAAGATTTTATTATTTTTAAAAGATATATACAAAAAATATTTTTATATAATATTATGGGTGTGTTTTGATGTCCATTATAGTCATTTTACTTTAAAGTATAATTGTCATTAAAATAATATTTTATTAAGTGTGTGTATTAAGATAAATAAGTGTGTGGAAATAGAATTTTTCCTATATTTATGTCTGTCTAAATGGGTCCTTATCTTTTATGGTTGCTTAGGAGCTTTTATGTACAAATGAATATCTTAAGAATAATACTATATGCACCAATTGGTATATCAAGTAATGTTAGAGATCTCAAAAATTCTACCAAATGTCTCATATAAGTGTAGGACCCACACAATGTGGATCCCATAGGGGACTCACACCCATGTAAGGCATTTGGTAAAATTTTTAATAGAATTTTTAGGATCTCTAACATTTTTTATACCAATTAGTATATATTAATAAATGATGTGATATAATTTTAAAAATTTTCATTATTTATAATTTGTATAATAGGTAGGGTCAATAATAATATCATAACATATATAAGTACACTAATTAGTATATATAACACTACCATAAAATAAATGAAAGACTATTAATTAATTAGCTGAAATTAATTAATGATGGGGTTAAACCAACCAAGCAACCATTGAATGCACTCACAGATATTTATAATGACTTTAATGAGTGATGCTAACATGCAACAAGTTAAAGTTGGATCTGAAAGCCATTTGTGCATGTTTGTGGGCTCTCTCGATCTCGATAAGAGAAAGTACTCCCCTATCCCAAGTCTTATCTACAATATTTTAAATTAAGATAAGGTATCAATAGATCTTAATAGTTAGAATTAATTTTTATTAAATCCTATTAAAAATAAGTCCTAATAAAATAGTCATAAAAAATAATTTTTTATACTATTTTTTTATATATGTCGTTAAAAATACACAATTAGTGATTTTTTTCACATGACTTCTATAAATTGTTGCTAAAATTTATAATTAATGATTTTTTCTTGTGACAAATTTTTAAACTGTCTCTAAAAGTTAAAAATTTGCCACATTTTTTTATGATAATTTTTTTAAACTATCGTTAAAACTTATAATTAGTAACATTTTTTGTATAAAAATTTTAAACTATTGCTGAAAATTAAAATTGGTGACTTTTTTAACAGTGTTTGATGAAAAACATCATTAATTATTATAGAACCTATTAGACAATGAATTTACCTATTAAGACTTACACGTAAGTTCTCTATTAAATTAATCATGTAATCAAAAAATGTAATCAAAAAATTTTACTAGCACGATATGTTGAATTAATATTATTAAGTAATTTGAAAATAAATAGTAAGTCACTTAGATTGTGTTTAGCAATATTTCATTAATTAAAAGAATTACATAAACAATGCTACATACTATTTTTAGTTTATTTAATACCTTTCTATCAAACATTGCATATGATATGTAAGTGAAATTTGGCTTACTATTAAACTTGTAGTTACATGTACCTATGTTACTATTGTAGCAATAATATCACAAAGTATTCTCATCATTGTATCCTCTAAAATGCTAAAATGGTAATCAAAAGACCTAATCTCATTTAGGAATCATGTAATCATGGTTAATGCCAAATACAAGTATTGAAATCTCCCCTAAGTACACCAACTACAATACATTAGGTGGGGACCACATACAGTTAAATCTTACTCTCGCTCGTGTTAATGTCTAATATTTGATTAATTACTTCAATGGAAAAGTCAGTGTTCTTTGATATCAACCTAAATTCAAAGTTTTTTTGAAATTTTTGTGTTGCTTACCCAACCTTGGCTTCACCTAATTTTTGTTGAGTAAATATCATCTTCCCCTCTAAACTGTCACTCGTTTTTCATACGCACCCCCATACTTCTATTTATTTCAATTTAGTACTTAAACTTTTCACAAATTGATCAATTAGACCCCTGCCGTCACCTTCCGTTTACAATTGAACAGAATGTAATGAGCTATCCTCCTGAACTATCGTTTTGAGGGAATATAAGAGGGTTTCCTTACAAAATAAATTGGTTTAGTAGACAATTCAATTAGGGCTTCGTTGGGATCAAAATCGATTTTAGGATTTTCAAATTCCTTATTCGAAATCGAAATCAAAGTTCATCAGTGAACGAAGGGCAAGAACTAACATTGAATCATGGGTTGGGTTCGAAGAGAGAAGGATGGCAAATGGAGGAAGCGACCAATTGTTTATGGTATTTACTTTTAATATTTGTTTAATTTTGAAGCTAATGATTATGAAAAATTGATTTCTGATATAATACTATTTTGATTTGGCATTTTTTAGAATACATCTTTGTCTGTTTGTCTTTGAAAAGGATTTGTCTTATCGTAACTGTTTTACTTGAATAGTGTAATACTTAATTAGTTTTAGTTTAATCACTCCTTAAAAGAAACTCATTTTTTATGTAATGTTTATTAAAAATCAATTTAGTTTAATTATTTTTTAGAATGTAATTTTTTTTTTTAATGTATTCATACATGGATTTCTTCAATTGGAATTGTCTTACAATAATAGTAGTTTAATACTATTTTTATTTATTTATTAATATAATTAGTCCATAATAGCATATTTTTTCATTTAAAAATGCAGAGAAAGGATCTTGTTATTTCACAATCAAAATGCATCATGGGGGTTTGGTTAGTTATAATCCTCAGAGGGTTTATAGTGGTGGATTGATCAGTTATTTTGACTTTTGTAATTCTGATGAAATATCACTTGTGGAGTTGGATAATATGGCCAAGGAAGTAGGTTGCACTGGATGTTACATCTATTACTATAAGCTTAATTATTGTGCTGGGTTAGAGTTGATTAACACTGATGAAGATGTAATAAGGTTGGAAACATTTGTGGATGGAAACAGAGTAGTAGAGGTTTATGTAGGTTGTTTAATGGATGGTGTTATAGGGTCAAGTGCAAAAAGAAGTCACAGAAAGGGAGTACTTGTAGATATACAGGTAGCAAAAGAGGAAGATAGTAATGACTATGATCATAATCCCTCAGACTCTTCATCATCTGGTGAGTTTGAGAAATATGAGGATAGTAACTATGGATTTTCTGATGATGATGCATTGTATGAGGCTAATGTTGACAAAGAGCTAGAGTTTGCTGGTGTAGGAAGTAGTAAGAATGCAATGGTTGAGGCAATTGATGACCTACAAAGCCTTGGAAGCTCCTCTGATGAGTTAAGAAGTATTAACAGCTCATCTGATGAAGGAAGTACTTCTTATAAAAGGCAATACCCTGTTTTTAATGTTCACTCTAATATGCACAATCCTCAATTCAAACTTGGTATAGAATTCAAGAGTCATGATATGTTTAGGGATGTTGTAAAGGAGTATGCAATTAAGTGGGGCAAACATATAACATTTACCAAGAATGACAAACAAAAGGTGAGGGCAGAGTGCAAAGTTGGTTATCATTGGGTTTGTTATGCTTCATATGTAAAACATGATGGGTTTCAAAACACTTGTTGATGAGCACACTTGTAATAGGTCATTTAATGTGGCACATGTGAG
Source organism: Camellia granthamiana (assembly GCA_036172215.1). Lineage (NCBI taxonomy): Eukaryota > Viridiplantae > Streptophyta > Magnoliopsida > Ericales > Theaceae > Camellia > Camellia granthamiana. Next base: position 89,839,988 of record CM069906.1, read on the forward strand.
TTCCAAATGGATTGTCAATAAGTACTTTGAAAGAGTTAGATTAAATCCTACATGGACAATTCAGTCATTGGCAGACACTATTTCAAGTGAGCACAATGTGAAGGTTGACTTACAAAAAGTGAGAAGGGCAAGAAACAAGGTGTTGACACAAGTAAGCTGAGCAGTTTGCAATGTTATGGAGTTACATTGAGGAGATTAAGAATACCAATCCTAAAACAACAATCTACATAAAGCTGAAACAGATTCCAAAGGTTAATAAAGGAAGCAATTCAAGGGTTATTGATGGGAGCAATACAGAGTCAAAGTTCAAAAGGTTGTACTTGTGTTGTGGTCCATTGAAAAAAGCTTTTATGAATGCTTGTAGGCCAATTATAGGAGTTGATGGATGCCATTTGAAGGGGTCACATGGTGGTATTCTCTTGATTGCTGTTGGGATAGATGCAAACAATTGCATATTTCTATTTGCCTATGCAATTGTTGAGAAAGAGAAGAAAAAAACATGGTTGTGGTTTCTAGAGCTGCTAGGACATGATCTGAATATTGTAATCTCTCATTGTTATACCTTCATGAGTGATAAGCAAAAGGGTTTGATTGATGCAGTGGCTAAGTTGTTCCCAAATGCTTCACACAGGTTTTGTGTGAGGCATTTGTACAACAATTTTAAGGGTGAACACAAGGGTTGGTTCTAAAAGATCTGTTGTGGAAGGCTGCAAGGGTAACAACTGTTCCTGTATTTACCAGAGTGATGGCAAAGATTAAAAAAGTTGATTGTAAGGCATACGATCGATTAGTTGACAGACCACCAATTCATTGGAGTAAGAGCCACTTCAGCACTTTTCCAAAGTGTGACCTTTTGCTAAACAATCTATATGAGTGCTTCAATGCAAGCATCTTGGAAGCTATGAGTAAATTTGTGGTTACAATGTTAGAGAAGATTAGGTTGTTGTTGATGGAAACAATTCAAAAAATAAGAGATGCAATGTAAAGACACAATGGTCCTATATGTCCTAAGATTCAAAATCATTTGGAGAAAATAAAAGTGGATGCAGGTGGATGGATCCCTAAATGGAATGGCAATGAGCAATTTGAGGTTGTAGGGCCATATGGTGAGCAATACAAGCTGGACTTGCAAGTTTGGACTTGTGGCTGCAGGAAGTGGGATCTGTCAGGTATTCCATGTGCCCATGTTGTGGCTGCTGCAAATTTCTTGGGTCAAGAACCAGAAAAATATGTTCATCAGTACTACAAGGTGGAGACTTATCTGAAGATGTATGACAATATGTTGACTCCTATTAATGGTAGAGAAATGTGGCTAAGAACTGAGTATGCAAAGGTGTTGTCACCTGATGTGAAAAAGAGAGCTGGGAGGCCTAAACAAAATAAAAGAAAGGAGACTGAGGCAACAATTCAAGGCACAAAGCTAGGAAGGTAGGACACTAAAATGACTTGTAATAATTGTGAGAAGATAGGACACAACAGGAGAAGTTGCAAGGTCAAGGGAAAATTCAGCTACATGCAAGAAAGCCAACCTCAGAGCCAATTAAGTACAGAAGCACCTAAGGTCAAGAGACACATGAGACAGAAGAAATTGGCTGTCAGTGTTCTTCCTTTTTTTTAAAACAAATAGAAACTTAATTGTCCTATATTTGATTGTGTTTAATTGTGGATAATTCAATCTTATTGCAGGTTAAAAGGAGAATGGTACAAGGAAGTCAGTCAACTCTATCTCCAATGAGTTCAACCAACACACCAAAGGAGGGTCAAATGATGTGGACAGGCAAGCTAGTGTACAATGCTAGTGGCATTAAATCAACATCCACTAGACAGAAAGAGGGATCACCTGGAGCATCCACTTGATTTTTTTTATTTTTTATTTTTGGATAGAAGAAGGAAGCATCTACATGACTTTCTTATTGGGGCTTTTTATACATGTAATGATTTTTTGTTTGGAATGGTTGCCCTGAACTTGTTAACTATGTAAAGGTAGTATTTTGGTTGTCACAAACAATTGTGTGTTTTGAAAACTTGAATGACAAATTTATGACTGTTACTTTTGTGCATGATGCTCTATTTTAATAGATGGTACTCCTCATTTCTATTTAAACGTAGCTTGTGTTGGTTTTGGTTGCCATTACACGGATGGATTCCAATTGTGTGTTTTGAATGAATGCCACTGATAGGTTTTTTATTCATTGAATGAATGCCTTTTGATGGATGGATGCCAGTGATAGGTATTTTATTCATTGGTTGCCAATGGGCCATTTAAAGAGGCCACCAATTAGTTATTTTGATGGATGGATGACAAATAGTTAAAGTAACACACAATGCCACTTTTGTTTTTGTTTTTGTTTTTTTTAATCAAATGATAATGCCCTGGTTTTGTAAGGATGAACACAAATTGTTTTTTAAGGGACAAACAAAGGTTGTGATGCTCTGTTTTTTTTTTTAAGAGTAAAACCTTAACACAAAATCTAAAATTTTCATTCAAACTACTTTCCTCATTACATTTCATTCATAATATTTCTCCCATTACATTTCATTCATAATATTTTCCCCCATTACATTTATTCATTCATAATAGTCCCTCCTATTACATTCTTTCTTACACTACATTACAAACCACATTGATAAAATGACGCACCATGAGGCAGCGAAGCATATCCATAGCTTTCTCTCTCTTTTATCCCTTGTCTGCAATCCTGCTTCTAGCTTATTGACCTTCTTCAATGGCTCAGGGATGATTTGCACTGCCCGTGAGCACATAGGTGGGTCTACCTAGGTAAACTGATTACAACCATTCATGGGACAGCTGAGGAACCTCCTATCAGGATTTGCATTAATCCATGATGTTTATATCACCCTTCGTCTTCCACAACAAATGCATCTCAGGTCTTCCATGTCACTTGCAATCCATCTTCCTTTAGTTGAGCTCAATCTTCCCAGATTTCTTAACCCTCTATTCCTCATTCTCTCTCACCACCAAATAGATGCTTTGTTTTTTTTGGTCGAGAGCTTGCCTCTGTTATATAGTAGAATGAAGAGGTTGCATATGGCGGGAAACCCACTTATATTCCCTCTAAAAGATAGTTCAGGGGGACAACTCATCACATTCTGTCCAATTGTGGACAGAAGGTAACGGCAGGGGTCTAATTGATCAATTTGTGAAAAGTTCAGGTACTAAATTGAAATAAATAGAAGTACGGGGGTGCGCGTGAAAAACAAGTGATAGTTTGGGAGGAAAAATGATATTTACTCTTTTTTGTTTCACCTAACACCAAGGAATTCTAACCCTAGAGTTCGTTCTACAATAGTTATCGTATTATTATTAGACTCAAAACATCAATTATTATTATTTTAACATGGTATAAAATTCATTATAAATATAAAAATAATTATAACCAAACACATAATTAGAAATCTAACAACCACTACTAGAAAGAACTTATAATTGAAGAAAATAATCAAACTAATACAACAAAAAAAATTCATAACACCTTGATCTTTTAGATAAAAATATATAAAAATGACTAATTGAACTAACTTTATTAGTTAAAAGAAAATCTTTACCAACCCAGTACACCAATTCATTTAAGAATCAATTCAAATAAGAATAGATCAATCAAACTAAATGTATCTAAGCCAATAAAATAGAAGAAACCGAACTTTATAGCTTTAAATTAAATATAGGGTCTTAACTATGTATTATTATATGTTTCATTTGTTTGAGAATATGTTATTTTAATAATTTTTTGAATTTTTATGAAAAGATATACAAAAAAGTAAAGAAAATAATATAATAATTTATAGTGACTTTTTAACTAAAATATATAATTGACAAATGAGGTAATCATGTCCCGGAAGTTAACAAATTTACAAAATGGCCTCCAATCAAATCACATCACATCTATGGTAGCATTTAATTCACTGAATTAAAATTATAATTAAATATCTATTTAAAAAAATGAATACACTAATAATTATCCAACCAAGAAATAGTTTTCGAAATTATTCGGGCAAATCAAATCCTAATAAAATAATTGGATTTAGGAAATTGGTAATCATAAATAAAAATAGGATTTGGAACCAAAACTGAAGTACCGGTGTCGCTTAGGGGTGGGTACTGGTCGGTTGCAGTCACGGAATCTCCAATCCGTCATTCGTCCGCTAGATTGGCGGATTGGAGAAAATCAATCCGCATTTGTTCGCCAATCCGGTGGATGTGGATTGAGCGGATTGGCGAATAGATGCGAATCGATTTGGCGGTTTAAAATTTTATAAATTTTCAACATAATTCAACTTGTGCACTTCCTCAAAAAAAATAAAATAAAAAGTATTACAATCAATGACTTAAAAAAGTATTAAATCACTGCATGCTTCATCCAAAGAAAGAAAGTTTGAAACTTTAAAATATTAAAATCACTGCATGTCTCATTCATATATTATAATTACAACATGTCTCATCCATATAAAATATTACAATCTGTGGTTCTTAAAATATAAAAACAATTCAAACAACCAAAACTATGAACAGAGTAGTAGTAGAGATTGTATGTCTCTGTATTGTTACATCTATATCTATTTTTGAAAACAAAAACCAACCAGCATATATCATCTTTTTATTTATTAGTTTTAGAGTTAGATTTAAAAACCAAAAAATATAGATAAACAATACATTTATTTTTTTTCAATTCAAAAAATATAGTCAAGTTGAAAACTCTTTTTCAACAAAATATATTCAACAGAATATTTAAATTCTTTTTCAGTTAAAAACATAAACAGAATATCTACATAAATTGAAAACACAGTCTTACAAATTACTAGGGATGCTTGTGATTTGACGGTTCAATTACGGCCAAAAGAACCTCAAATCCATCATCCGTCCAAAATTAGACGGATTGGAAAAAAATCAATCTGTAACCGTCCGCTCGTCATCACGCATCCGTAAAAAATGTGGCATATCGATTCGATTTAGTCGGTTTAGGTAGATCGATATATCTGTTGTTCACCTCTAGTGTCATGTGCCACTTTAAAGATTGTACCATACACTGTAATTTTCTCATTTATTGGGTGCTAACCTGTTAGTTATATAAATAAATTGCTACAGTAAATGCCATACATTAACATGAAAAATAGTTTTTTTTAAAAAAAATTTCAAAAATATAAAGTTCAGGTTTGGTTTGAATTCAAAAGGAAGAGACACAATTGTATGAAGCATTGTGACTATTGGGTTTGGAAACTCAATACTAATGGTTGTAACAATTGACAAAGAGACATATATAGCCTATAAATAGATGGTTGAAACAGTGAAACAACACACTTAGAATTGTTCATTATATTTTCTCTCTTTGTTTGCTCTTCTAGATTGTACATTCTTCTTGCTTGATAAACACCCTTATGGGATTATTGATCTTAGCCATTGTCTGTTTTTCCTTCAAATTCCCTCAAGTCTTCCTCACCCATTACTGTCACGCTTCCATAATTCACGTACATAGAGATATAATAATAGGCCAGCTCAAGCGAGCCTTGCGGGCTCCCTCTTTTTTAGCGGGCGGGGCCATGGGCCAAAAAGTGGGCCCCAAGTCCAAGCCTAAGCCCAAGCCCACTCATAATAGGACCTGGGCTCGGGCCTAGTTGGGCTTTTTTTTTTTTTATTAGGAATAAAAAATAAAAGAAAAATTATACTAGAATATTTTAGTTAAGATTAATAAGATGTTTTGTTTGGTTATGTTTCATGGTGATATTTAAATTTAATTATGTATGACTTATATTTTTTTAATTATGAACTTATAATTAAAAAAGTATGCAATTATCGTTTTTTTTTTTCTTTCGAAATGAATAATTTTATATATATAAAAATGAAACTTTCAATATTACAATATTAAATTATTTATATAACATTTATTGAATGAATAATTTTTATTTCAAAATGAAATAAAATATTACAAAAATTGATATTATTAAATAAAATAGGTATAGATTATTGATGATGGTAGAGCAATTGCATCACTATTGGTCAAGTACATTTCAACTAGGTTGGCACTTACTAGCCTACCAATCATTTGCATTATACTCCACCTCAATAATCTAATACAAAAAAAAAAAAAAAAAAAAAAAAATGAAATGAAATAGTAAAAAATAAATTGTGGATCAGTCATTGGAGGAGACAGACATTTTAGTCGCGTTACCCAAGGATATGTCATCTAAATCATTTTGAATTCGCTCATTTTCACTATAATTTTCTCTTCTTGTAAGCGCATGCACATGATCTCTGGATATCATCAGTGCCTCAAGCATTTGGGGTGAAAACCTGCTCCGGTAATCGCTCAAAACTCGTCCACCTGCACTAAAAGTTGTTTCCGAAGCAACTATAGAAATAGGAACAGTTAGTATATTACGAGCTATCTGTGAAACCACATGCCACATAGTTTCATTTTGTTTCCACCATTCCAAAATGTCAAAATCATCAAAATCATCCACTAACAGACTTTCCAAATAATGTTGTAGTTCAGAACTACTTACACTTGTATGTTGAGATATTCTTCTACTTTTTATTACTAAAAAAACACTTAATCTCTCGCCTCGAGATTAAACTGCTAGTGTAATGTGTGTAGGTGTATTTACAGATGCAGCTGCCCTGTTGTCACGACCCAAACCCGCCCCTATGGGTTTAGCACCGTAACCGGCCAGTAATCCGTGATTACCGAAGGCCTGCTTAACAGTAAGACAGTATTACAGAGTATAGGGGTATGGCGGAAGCCAAAACAGTAATTAAACAATGTCCAATGAGCTGTGACAGTCTGTATGCAAAAAGACTTCTCATAACAAATATACTATCAGTACCAAAACAGTATGTACAGTATTTATAATCATCCAGGTCAAGGACTTAATCCCTATTAAGACAGTACAGTACAGTGCTATCAGTCGATATAGTATTACAAAACAAGTACAGAGACAGATGGGGGAAACTAAAGCACCCCCAAAGCCGTAGCTTGAACGAGCTCGGAACCTCACAGTGAGGCACAGTGGTTGGCTTTGACAAAAGGGAGTCTAACCCACGCTCCTAGCTCCGGTCTGGTGCCTGGGCACCTACATATATACATAAACAGTGAGCTAAAGCCCAGTGAATAACATAATGCGTAAAGAGGTTAAGAATGAATGTCCTTTCAGTATTGAAAACAGTCAATTGATTCAGTATATCAATCATTCAGTCATAACAGTCATATGTGGTACATCCATTAGCAGAACAGTACAGTAAACAGTAGGTCTTGAAAGACCGAGCAGTCAATGATGGCCATCATAACAGTAAACAGAAGTTCCAAGATAGGAACTAACAGAGATCTCTGTAACAGTAGCAGTAACAGTAACAGTAGTTGCTATGGATGCCACAATACAGTTCAGAATAGAGGACATACATTCATTTAGTTAACAGTATCAATTCAGAAATAGTACAGTTTAATTATTCAGAAGATATTCATATTTGAACATATCTTTACACAGTTGTTACTCATAGAGTTCTGGGCTACAGATAAGCTAGTACGCGTCTCCGAATACCAACCCTACACAGTTACAGAACGAACACACACTAAGCTACACAGTTGGGAGAATAATAACTTAATCCCTAATTTGCCTCGGTGTGGTTCTATATCAATATCCTCATTAAGATGCTTTAAACTAGGCCTAAGAATGCCTAGAATGAAATGAGGATACAAAGATGCACTTTGAAAACATTTTCAGAATTTTCAGAAAAACAGGTTCCCGCTCGATCGTGGCTTTCCCCGCTCGAGCGGATATGCAGATAAAGGTTCCCCCGCTTGAGCGTCACTTCCCCCGCTCGAGCGGACTGCAAAACATGGCAAAAGTACTGGATGTGTGAAAATCACGCTCGATGGGCGCTCGACACCCGCTCGAGCATGTGACACAAGCCTCCGCTCGAGCGTGCATTCCCCCGCTCAAGCGGACTGTAAAACATGCAAAGTACTGGATACACGCATTTCACGCTCGAGCGTCACTTTATCTGCTTGAGCGGACTGCATGAATTCAGTGAGTATGCTCGAGTGTAGAATCCCCTGCTCGAGCGTGAGTCCAAAATCTGGAAATTCCAGATTTGAACCTCAAGCTCAAAACCAAGTTTTAATGCATCAAATCCGATCCTCTTGGGCTAATTTTCTGGAAAACACTTGTAAACTCGTAGTATTACACGATTCAAAGCTTAATTTGTAAAATCAAAGCCCAAAGGTGAGTCAATTAAATCCATTTTCGAACCAACTTCGTGAACATGATGTAGAACATAACATGCATGGATTTTTAAACAACTCAAGCTTCAAATACATGCTCGAATGAGCCAATTCTTTCAAAACCAAGATGAATTCATGGTCCAATGCAAAAATATGAACATGCATGTACCAAATTCCATGTATTCAACCTCAAAGTGCTAGGATATAAGCATGCATGCATGATTCAAGCTTTAACTCACCAAATTAAGCTAATTCATGACCTTAATCCCTAGACTTCCTTAAACCGAGCAACATATGACTTGAATACAACAATAAAAGGTTGAATGTCCTACCTTAGGTCTTGAATACAAGATGTACAAGCTCAATTATGTAAGACTCCTTCAATCCTTCTAAATTCCAAGCAATTCTTTGAAGAACACAAGGTTTTCTCCTAACTCTCTCTCTCTAGTCAGCAATAACAAGGGAATTGGCTGAGGAAATGTTTTGTTTGAATGTAATAAGGCTCAAATATGTTTAGATAGTGGGCCACTAGTGTGGCATTTTGGTGAATTAAGCCAATTAGTGCGATTTATCAATATTTAATCTAATTTAATCATACCAAATCACATTTTAATTAAATATGCCATAAAATCACATAAATTCTAATGATCATAAAACCTCAATCAATTTCGGATTCGGCTACCGACAAAGCCTTCAATTTGCAGTTTAAAGCATAAAACATAGACAGATAATTTAACAGTCAAACAGATAGAAACGCATTTAAACTAGTACATTCAATCAGTCAGTTCAGTATTTCAATCGATTCAATTGCTCATCATAATCAGTCTCAATTTAGCAGTAATTAGTGGTTAACCAGTAATCAGTGGTGAGAGTTATTACAGTCTCTTCTCCTTAAAAAGAGTTTGGTCCTCCAAACTCGAATTACCTTCATTTTGGAAGAAAATAGGATTCAGTGGAAATAGTTCAAGATATCTCTTGGCCATGTCATCTTCCCTTTCCCAAGTGGCATACACGCCACCATGGTTTTGCCAGTCAACTTTTACTAACGGAATCTCTTTGTTCCTTAACTTCTTGATTCGTCTATTCACAATCTGAATAGGCCGTTCTTCATAAGTGTAGTCATCACTCAGCACTACACGAGTAGGCTCTATCACATAGAAAGGATCCCGGAGGCAGTCCCTCAACATAGAAATGTGGAACACGTTATGCATATGCTCCATTTCCGAAGGAAGCGCTACTTGATACGCCACCGGATTGATTTTCTCGATAATCTCATACGGTCCGACATATCTCGGCGCTAGCTTGCCTTTAACCCCAAAACGCGTCTGCCCTTTCATTGGTGTTACTTTCACAAAAACGTGATCACCTGTTTCATATTCTTTGTCTCGCCTTCTGACATCCGCATAACTTTTCTGTCGGCTCTGTGCGGTTTCAGTCTCTATTGAATCAATTTCACTTTTTCTGTAGTTTCATACACAATCTCGGGCCCAAGCAAAGGCCCATCTCCAATTTCTGCCCAGTAAATCGGAGATCGACATTTTCTGCCATACAATGCCTCGAAAGGCGCCATACCAATACTTGAGTGATAATTGTTATTGTAAGCAAATTCGGCTAAAGGCAAATGGCTTTCCCAATTTCCCTGGAAATCAAGGACACACATTCTCAGTAAGTCTTCCAGAGTCTGGACGGTCCTTTCTGACTGGCCATCTGTCTGAGGGTGGAAGGCACTACTCAATCTTAGTTCAATACCCAATGCTATCTGTAGGCTTTGCCAAAATCGCGAGGTAAACTTCGAGTCCCTATCAGAAACAATGGACACAGGCACTCCATGCAATCTAACAATCTCATCAATATAGATTACAGCCAATTTGTCCGCATTATAAATTGTTTTTACAGGTAAAAAATGAGCAGATTTAGTCAGTCTATCAAGAATAACCCAAATTGAATCCATACCTTTACTAGAGCGAGGTAAACCAACAATAAAATCCATGGTAATATGTTCCCATTTCCACTCCGGTATCGGTAAGGGTTGCAGTAAGCCTGCGGGTCGTTGATGTTCGGCTTTGACTTGTTGGCAATAAAGACATTTCGATACAGAATCGGCAATTTCCTTCTTCATTCCTGGCCACCAGAAATTCAATTTCAAATCTTGGTACATTTTTGTATTCCCTAGATGGATAGACAATTTTGAATTGTGGCCCTCTTGCAGAATTCTTCTTTTCAGTTCAGAATCATTCGGTACACACAATCTTCCCTGAAATTTCAGTACATTATTCTCAAATTTGAAATCCAGCCTCGGTTTAGATTCTTGTTCATCGATGATCCTCTTCAAGAGGTGATCCTATTGCTGCCTCTCTTTAATCTCTTCAATCAGTGCCGGTTGCGCAGAAATAGCAGCTATTATTCTATCTTGTTCTCGCAAAACAATTTCAATTTCAGACTTTTCAAGGTCACATAGCAACTCTTTCTGTCCGGTAAGTAAACAGGCTAAGTTTCCAATTGACTTCCGACTCAATGCATCGGCAACGGTGTTGGCTTTCCCCGGATGGTACAAAATCTGTAGGTTATAGCCTTTAATCAATTCTAACCATCTCCGCTGTCTCATGTTCAGTTCTTTCTGCGTGAAGAAGTATTTCAAACTCTTGTGGTCGGTATACACCTCACATGTCGCCCTATAAAGGTAATGACGCCAAATTTTCAGTGCAAACACTACTGCAGCAAGTTCTAAATCATGGGTCGGGTAGTTCTTTTCATGCGGTCTCAGTTGTCGGGAAGCATAGGTAATAACTCTCCCATTCTGCATTAAAACACATCCCAAACCCTTATGAGAAGCATCACTAAAAATGGTAAAACCCTCTGTACCCGAAGGTAGGGTAAGAACCGGTGCAGTCACAAGTCGAGTTTTCAACTCTTAGAATGCTGATTCCCTTTGGTCAGTCCAGTCAAATGATATCCCCTTCTGAGTCAACTGTGTCAGTGGTAAGGCAATTTTGGAGAAGTCTTTGACAAATCTTCTGTAATACCCAGCTAACCCCAAAAAGCTTCGGACTTCTGTAACATTTGTTGGTCTAGGCCAATTTACCACGGCTTTAACTTTCTGTGGGTCAACTGAAATGCCATCTCTACTAATAACATGTCCCAAAAACATAACATGATCAAGCCAAAATTCACATTTACTCAATTTCGCATACAGTTTCTGTTCTCTTAGGGTCTGTAAGGTAAGTCCCAGATGATGTTCATGTTCTTCTCTACTTTTAGAATAAATCAGTATGTCGTCTATAAATACAACAATAAAGTCATCGAGGAATGGTTTAAAAATTCTATTCATAAGGTCCATAAATGCAGCAGGTGCATTGGTAACTCCGAAAGGCATAACTAGGAATTCGTAATGTCTATACCTCGTTCGAAAAAGCAGTTTTGTCAATGTCCTCTGGTCTAACTTTCAGTTGATGATATTCGGATCTGAGATCAATCTTAGAGAACACTTGAGCACCCTATAACTGATCAAATAAGTCATCAATACGCGGCAATGGATATTTATTTTTCACAGTTACCTTGTTCAGTTCACGGTAGTCAATACAAAGTCTCAGTGAGCCGTCTTTCTTTTTCACAAACAAAACAGGTGCGCCCCATGGCGAAGTACTGGGCCTGATGAACTTCTTATCTAACAATTCTTGCAATTGCACTTTCAATTCTTTCAGTTCAGTCAGAGCCATTCGGTAAGGAGCTTTAGATACTGGCTGTGTACCCGGAATCACATCAACGGTGAACTTAATCTCCCTGTCAATCAAATCCCCTGGCAGATTATCTGGAAAAACATCTGGGAATTCTCTGACTATAGGAATACTGTTCACATCAGCGTTAACATCAGTAGATACAGTCATTACAGAACAGAAATACCCTTTACACCCCTTTTTAATCAGTTTGTATACTTTCATAGATGAAATCAAATATGGGGGAGGTACCACTCCACTTCCGTTAAACACAAATTCGGGTAGGCCAGGTGGACGGAAAACAACTTGTTTTGTTACACAATCTATAGTAGCATGATATTTTGTTAACCAGTCCATTCCCAATATCACGTTAAAATGATCAATGTTCAGAGGCAGTAAATCAATATACAGATGCATATCCCCAACATTAATTTCACATGCAGGGTATATATAAGCACAAGTCACAGATCCCCCAACAGGTGAAGATACAACTAACAAGTAATTCATAGGTTCCAATGGTCTATTCAATTTTCGCGAAAAAGCATGCGATACATATGAATTCGTAGACCCCGAATCAATCAGGACATATGCATTTTGAGTACAAATTGAGAGTATACCTGACACAACGGTCTCGGTATTTTTTACATCACCCAGTACGAGCGCGAACACTCGGCCTTGCCTCATAGGCTCTTTCCCGGTAGCTTTAGGGTTGGGTTTTGATGGGGCAGTTGATGCTGTCGCGCTTGGTGCAGCTTTACTATTGCCCTGAGGAATGGAAGGGCAATCTTTGACCATGTGGCCCACCTTGCCACACCTGTAACAAGCACCTGAAAGTTTATAACAAACCCCTTTGTGTTTCTTACCACATTCAGCACAGGGCGGTATGGAACCACCTCCTTGACTAGAGCTGGTGATTGACCCCGAGTTTTGCTTTTTGTTCAGTGGGTTGTTTCTGCCTTTCTTGAATTTAAAACCCCGTTTCTTACCACGCCATTCAGATGCTGGTGTTTCAGTTTGTTTCAGTGCTTTAATATTTGATTCAGCTATAATGGCCCGGTCAAGAACATCCACATACTTGTGCAATTTCAACACATTAATTCGGTTGAGTACTTCGACATTAAGGCCGCCTTCAAATTTTCTGGCCTTCTTATAGTCAGTGTCCACCATATGTGGCACATATCTGGCAAGCTCGGTGAATTTCGATTCATATTCAGCAACAGACATGGTACCTTGCCTCAACTGTTCAAACTCAGTCACTTTTCGGTCCCTGACACACTGTGGAAAATATTTCTCAAAGAAGAACTCCTTAAACTGAGCCCAAGTCACAACTGTGTTGGTGTCACAGACTGGCATCCACCACCTTCTGGCCTCCTCTTGTAAGGTGAAGGTAGCTAGCAGTACTTTGTGTGCCTCCGAACATGGAAACACTTCGAATAACTTTTCTGTTTCAAGAGCCCGTGCTTCAGCCTTTAAGGGTTCAAGGCCTCTCTGAAAGGATGGCGGTTTCATCTTGCTAAATTTCTATGTTAGAGTGATGATGTCATCATTCACATTCTGTTCCGGCTGTACCGGAGGAGGTGGGGGCTGTTGGTTCCGTCGTTGCTGTTGCCTTAAGGCTTCAGTCAGTAGTTCAACGGTTCTTTCAAGTCTCGTCATTCTGGCATCAGATGATTCAGTTTCATCAGTAGTCCTTGCAGTATCCATTTCACTATATGCAACATAGTAATAATAAACATAGGAAGTTGCATACTTTAAACATATTAACACATTAGCACATATATTCATGTCATGTCCACACACACTTTTCATGCTCATGTAATGCCCTATTACTTTTCTAGGACACCCTAGAGCTCATTTGGACACGTGTGTGCGGTATAACTCATGGTTTAACATCGCTCTGATACCATTCTGTCATGACCCAAACCCACCCCTATGGGTTTAGCACCGTAACCGGCCAGTAATCCGTGATTACTGAAGGCCTGCTTAACAGTAAGACAGTATTACAGAGCATAGGGGCATGGCGGAAACCAAAACAGTAATTAAACAATGTCCAATGAGCTGTGACAGTCTGTATGCAAAAAGACTTCTCATAACATATATACTATCAGTACCAAAACAGTATGTACAGTACTTACAATCATCCAGGTCAAGGACTTCATCCTTATTAAGACAGTACAATACAGTGCTATTAGTCGATACAGTATTACAAAACAGATACAGAGACAAATGGGGGAAACTAAAACACCCCCAAAGCCGTAGCTTGAACGGGCTCGGAACCTCACAGTGAGGCACAGTGGTTGGCTTTGACAAAAAGGAGTCTAACCCACGCTCCTAGC